>QVRM01001708.1:0-5000 GCA_003439945.1 Dermanyssus gallinae
ACTATCGCATGTAGACGCTAAGGCATTTTCTTCGCAGTCAATTAAACGGTTAATTGTTTCTGTGTAGTTACTGCATTAGCGGGCTCTTTACGCGAACTAACAAATCGGATCACTTGCACACACGAATTTCACTGCCCGGTCGCCATCGTTAACCACCACCATTTCTAAATTGTTTGGCTATTTACAGTGCAACTGGCCTGTCTACAAGAACGTAAGCAAAAAACGGCCTCTTGTTGGAAAGTCGCTGGCGGCTGGTCAGTGTTATCGTCATCTTCCTCGAACAACTGGACGAACACTGTTCGTTAATGCCAAAAACTGCGGCAAGTTCATTGTGGATTAATCTAAGCGCTCGCACAACGTATTAGCAGTAAGAAAGCGATCTTTCAGACGGTCAGTGCGAGCTGTCGACTATGAACCAATCATGACCCGCAGACTTTTCTTGCTCGTAATCATAATTCCTTCATTCGCACAATATATTCAGCAGGTGGGTGGAAGCAGTGGGGAACTCGCACCACTAGTAAACCGTTCCAAAAAACACGACCTTGCTATTTGTTCTCAGGACAAACTCGTTCTTGCGTAGAATTCTCTTTGTTCCTTGGCTGTTGAATCACGGTTAACGTTGTGCTGCTGTGACGCTACTCTGTTAGTGACAGTCCAGATAAGTCCAGTATGGGCACGCTATAGCTTGACTGAAAGGTAAATACGATTTGATGGCTTATAGAAGTCGTCTCCTACTAGCTAAGACCATGGAAAAGTAGGTTTGATTATGAAAGGAACTAGAACCTCCCTTCCCTTTGACAATTTTTGACGTAATGGCCTTTACATTTGTGTCGAGGAGAGTCATAAAAAGACACAGACGCTAATTGGCATCGTTTACCCTTATGTCCATTGTCGCCATAGTTTTTATAATTTCACGGTCGTGTGTTTAAATAGTGAACAATTTCGGATATGACATTGTTTGGTGTCTTTCTTGTCACCGTATTTGCATTTGCCGTGAAGGTGGCCACTTAAAGAACTTAATTCAATCTTCACACGCACTGTCGGCTTATCTACTATACATGTCCAGGGCAGCAAAAGGTCCTAGTAGAACAAGTTCGCAAGCGTTTCTAGACGCTGTCGGGTCTTGGGCTGTTGTGAGTGGCGGTTTCATCTGAATATTTAACCGAGATATGTGACTGATGAAATTGTGCAGAGCGGATTGCAAGATTGCCTAAAACGACAACGACGTGGAAAAATTGAGGTAAAACGCGGAACTCAATGAGAGGAGCGTAGATGACCACATAGATAGGCCATTGGAGCTACTCTATGTACATATACATTTATTGTCCGTATAATACGATATGTATAGGTTAGACATATGATGAAGAACTAACTAAGCCAATGTGCTTAGCAGGCGTGTATTGTGACTATCATAAGTCCGTTTCGATGAGGCCGGCCGAGGCCACTCTAGAAGTGTGCCCCGAACGGAGGCAGCGTTTCCACGTTGTATGTCCAGATCCAGACGTTGTTTAAAAAAGGACGACAACCTGTTATCACCGGATGACAGGTTTCACCAAGTGCCTGCGTCTTTGCGGATCAACCTCTTAGTCCGAACGCCTGTAGCACCCAAGGTTACACACGCGAGATGGCTGAATTCTTGATGATACATGATTGACAAGTTTTTAGTTCAGTTAGTGACAAGTTCTTAGCTTGCTGGTTTCCACAAGGTGCCCTGCATAACCAGCTTCGGATGCGCCGCCACCGACCATAGAAGGGGCTAGGGAGTCGGTAACGGTTGCATCCCAAACCAGCATTTTGCTCGCTTGAAGGTTGTACTTTTCGTCCCGTCTGGACGCCTGACCTTCTCCGCGCAGAGATTTGGGATTTTGTCCTGCATCCAGGATGCACGGACAACCGCAAGACCTAAGGGCTCTGCTGAAGGTCTCATTAATAGCGGCAAGTCTAGGGCGTCGTACTGCGCTGATGATACACGATGGGCCGTGATGTCTCAGTTTGTCGACGGGGAACACATTGACACCGATGAGGGCTAACTAGGTCTGCTCCTAGTTGTAGGCCTACTGCTATGCGAATCGTCTCGTCATGAGAAAGGACTATGGGAGCAATGAAAAGCGCGTGCAACCAGGCACCTGAGTCTTTGGCGCACACGGTGGTTAGGCGAGCTCTGGCCGTGTTGCCGGCAGCTTCATTGAAGAGACGTCGTGGTACCTCATCGTGCAAAGGGGGCACTCCAGTCACGTTGGGATATTAAGTTGTCAGGCCTACCTTCGCACCGGGCCTTAAGGTTCTTCTGAAGGTGGGCTAAGCGGCTTCTAAGCTGGCCAACTCCCGCTGTATCTAAAAGGAGGATTGCCCTGTTTTCTGCGCTTAGCATTGATGGGACTATGGCAGGCTCGGCCAGGGTCAGTAAAATCGGGACACCCTCTAGCGACGGGTAGCAATGTCTGTTGTCGTGCGCTAGGTTGTAGAGATGTGTTCAGCAGGGACTCGAGGATAGACAGTGCCAACGCGTTTAGCGTTTGCAAGTCGTTGAAATATCGTACTCTATGCATATTCCTAAGCTGCTCCTTAAGCTATTCGCTGGTCCAAATACCGTAGCGGTAAATGCTCTACGACTCCTTCACAGCCTCATAATGAACACACTGTATTTGTGCGCTAAACAATGTTGCTCCACTGCTAGCGACCTTTCCCGAACTATGTTGCACTTTAAGGATATATATATATTTTCATACATCACAAACATCACAATGTATATTTTGCTACTCTTAAATTATATATATATATATATATATATATATATATATATATGTATGTATGTATGTATATATATATATATATATATAGCGCATTATTCTTGGGTTCTGCATCTCTGAGTGGTGCGCTTTATATATACTACTTTAGCTCGGCAGTTAGTTTCGGGTCTTAATTGGAGCCTATGCCGTAAGCATATATGGTATACTTCTGACAATATTAGAAGCAGCAGTAGTAGTAGTTCAGAAGTTTCTCTACTTATCTGTTCTGTTCGACAAGACGGGGAAATGGTGAGGTGCATCGTCACGGCCGCTTTCGTCGCCTTTTTTGCTATTCTTAGCCGCCGCCGCCGCCACCACCACCACTTAGCTGGATTGCCAAGTTCATCTAAGTTGTCTCGCAGCTGCCGCAGAAACTAGGCCGTCCAGGCTGCTGTTGCTGGCGCGGCTGCCCAACGGAGAGAGCCTGCGACCGGCTGAACTGGCATCGCCTTTCGGAGCAAAAGCCTCTTCATCGTCGCTTTCCTTATTCCTTTGGACCTCGGGCCATAGAAGTGGATGTGTGGACGTAGCTGCAGCAGCGTCGTAGCCGTAGTAGTATTAGTCCTATCACAACACAACTATTCTAACTACAACTACTATTACTGCGTGTGTCGGTCTGTCCGTCTGTCCGTCGGTCGATCCGCGATCCGTTCTCTTAAACAGTGAGTGAATGTACGCACGCACGCTTTATCTATATATCTATCTATCCGCCCACTGGGCTAGCCAGCTACCCACTAAAGCAGGCGCCGATCCTCAGGGCCTAGGTACTTGGCACATCCAGCTGTTCTTCAACTTCTGAGGGATCCCGCCAGTCTCCCCCCTGTCCCCGCTCTTTCCCCCCTCTTCCCCCCTCTCTCCTCTCTCTCTCTCTCTCTCTCGCTTTACTTATATCTCCCACGTTCACACTCTTTCTCAGGTTGCGTTGACCGCGGCGTACACTGGCTTCTGTTCATTATTGTCGACCACTCGCTGAAGTGCCCCTTTTCTTTCTCTCTCTCTCTCTCCCGCGTTTCCTTACGAAACTCCCTACTAAGGTTGAACTAAGCTGAAGTTGGTGGTTGGGCTGGATGCTTTCCGCCAGCAGCGGCGGAAATCTAAATATCAGTAGTATATCTGTCGGTTCGTTTCGTCGGTCTCTTAGTGGGAGGGTTCATGCGATCCGCCTTTCAGATGACACTTCCCATAGTAGAGGACATGTTGGCTCTATAAATATATATATATATATATTCTCTACCTCTTTCGATAGACAAAATGCCTATATATATATAGTTTTGCCTTAATTATATATATGTATAATTTTATTTGCCAGCACATATAAGCGCTTCGAGTAACAATAGATTGGTAATTATTTCACGAAGTGGCGATGTCACCGATCGTGTAATTGGTCTCTAAGCACATATAGAACTTTTCGCCCTGAAAGCACATATAGCAGACTGTTAAAAAAGCATATCACGGATACTTATCAGCGCGATTACAGATTCATTTGGTACATACTATACACGAACAGAGCAGAAGTAGCTTCGATAGAAACCGCGCCGGTACCCATTGAATGACAGAGTGAAACACGTAGCTCTATTTATGAGTACTTGCAAACATACTCAAAAGTATACAGCCTCCTTTCTGAGAAGATGAAAGCCTCTGTAGTGAGGAGGTGAAGTTCTTACTACTAGTAAAATATACAGCCATTACAAGCAAGGGCCGTCTACCTCAAGATGCTAATGACTGGACCTGCGGGCAGAGAAAGGTTGGCAGCTGCGTCACGATGATACATAGCTGTTTTTTTTTGCATCTCATTCGATTTAGAAACTTTCATGGCCATACACAACCTCTACGTGATGCCTGAAGGTGTGTATGTAGGCTTCTAACGTAGCATCATACCTTAAATAGATAGATAAACCCAGTCTTCAAAAACTTCGGTTACTATCAAGCTACACTTATGTATTCCCTAGTTCTCTTCAGAGCTCCGTTGGGTATTCTCCCGGACGGGTTAGAACAATCACGTAGCGGTAAATAAAATCATAATAAGTAGGATGTACCGGGGTCATAATGGGCAGGCTGTACCAGCGGCATAATGAGTAGGCTGTATTTGCTGACTTTCTTCCAGGTTTATAATGCTGGATGGACTGCAATAATTGGAGGCAATTCATCCAGCTGTTCTGCTGAAATGTTCGCGAAACAAAACGCAATGGGTCCGGACTTCTGGGCCCGCAG
>QVRM01001708.1:10000-177500 GCA_003439945.1 Dermanyssus gallinae
TTTCCTTCGACAGAGAGTGTCATTAGAATTACAGAGAGGCAACGCCAAGATGATGTTGAGTGGTCACCGACACTCAAGCAATAAGAATAATATAAGCAATATTGTAGATATTATATAAGTAATATGTTGATAATTGTGATACATGTACATATTAATAAAATAAACCCTTTAAAAAAAATATTCAATATTATTATATGTACATTTATTCATTGTAATTAATCACCAACGGTGGGAACATGACAATTGGGTCCCTGCGAACGTGTGCACTTTTACGAAGGGTCCAATGTAGGAACCAACCATCTCTGGAGGGTTCCCCGGACCGAAGCCGCATTGCCCCGTTGCACACCCAGCGACAGACGCTGTCTGAGAAATTCGCCGGCTCGCCTATCACCGCTGGCTAGACCTAGTCGCTTCCCAACCTTCTGTAGCAAACCGCGAGTGGACGGGCCCGGCCCGCCAAGTGTCTCGACGGCAAGTGGGTAGAGCCCGTACGGATACCCGATGTTCTGGTATTTTCTCACCTGGCCTGCCTCGGCGAGAGCTGAAGCATATCCGGCCCGGGCCAGCACTAACCATTGAAGGGGCTAATGAGTCAGTAACTGTCGCGTCCCAAACCAGCATGCAACCGCTCTCGAACGGGGTTAAGGTCAGACCGTCGGGTCTCTTCCCGCCTTCCCTATCCAGTCCGACGGGTTCCAGGACGCACGGTAGGCCACTAGAGCGTAGGGCTCTGCTGAAGGTTTCGTTCAGGGCTTGGTGTCAGGCTCGCCTACCTGCGCTGACGATACAAGATAGCCCGTGGCGTCCATCCGGCTGGACGGCGTCACCGCAGACGCAGGTATGAGCGTGCACAAGGTCCGTCCCCAAACGAAGCCCCGAATTATTATTATTATTATTTAAATGTTACAATTGTGAGGTGTGAACGTGTACTCCTTGTCTTCTCCTAGCTCCTAAATATTATTCCATGGAACCGACAATACAGCCGGCGTTTCCTCGGCACACTGCAAGCGACAGTAGTTGGCGTAGAAACTCGCCTTCGCGCCGATTCCCTGTGAGACCTGTAATCCGTTGGCCCAGCTCACTGATGAATGGTTCCCTTGCTTTCCGGACCCATTGTTTCCATAGATATTGGCACTACGATGTAACTTGTCTCCAGTTCTTGGTACTTGCGTTTTTTCCCATTATCTGCGCGCTCGGCAACCCATCCCGCTTCTAGTGAACTGTGGCGTATATACGAGGGAGCCACTGTACATGACACTGTAGCATCCCATACCAAGCATCTGCCGTTAGCCCGTAGCGGGATTGTTACACCGTCAGGTCTCTTGTCGTCATGAAGTCCTAATCTGGGCTCGAGCGTGCTTGGTATACCAGCTCTGCGTAAGGCTCTTCTTATAATTGCATTGATTTCAGCGTGTCTAGAAACTCTACCATGGCTTTTGATGCAGCTAAAAGGGTGAAGTCCATCCTCAGTTACTGTGGTACAACATGCGCGGCAACTGTAGGGGTTGCAAACCGGGGCATCTATTCGAAGAGCTGTTACCATGCGGAATGAGGTGTTGTCCAGCACGGTACCCAGCTGCGGGGAAGGGAGACACTTTAGAAAGCCTCCACTAAATGTGTCCTGTGCTGCCAGAAAGACAGCTTTTTCCACTGGAGATTGGAGGCTGTCTAACAGTTCTCTAGCTGCAGCGCTGCATCTGTAGGAGTCCAATGTATGCTGTGTGGGACGTTCTTGCCAGGGGCCTGGTCCAATTGTTTGTCTAGCTATTAGCTCTGCAGCGTCTTTGGCTCTTGTGATTCCTTGGCGGATGTCTGGTTCGACCAACGTTTTTGCGAGTTTACCAAATTCCAATAGAGACGCGGCATAGCACATGGGAGCCAGCTCCGCCGCTGATCTAATACCAAGTCCTCCTTCGGCAATTGGAAGGGTTGCTCTTTTCCAAGTGTCATCATGCAGGTCGACGTTTAATACTTCACCTAAAATGCTTCTTGCGGTATCGTCGTAAGCTTGAAGATTTTTGTGACATTTAATAGTTGGTGAAGTGCGCAGAGTATAGTTAAGCTTTGGCGAGCCCAAGCTGTATATCCAGATACACAGAGCTGCTTGCGAATGCATCGCCGTTAAGCAAGAGCGAATTTGCTTCAGTCCAGTGCACTTTTATTTAAGGATCTTTGAAATCGATCGTAAGCTTATTGGGGCTCCCAGAAGCTCCAGCTCGTCTAAGTCAACGCGCCTAGATTCTGGCAAGACATTCGAAACCGCCCTAAAAATTTCATCCTGTTCTTGGGCATTACCTCCCAATGTAATGACTTCACACTTAGAGGCATTGAGACTAAGGCCTCCCTCTTCTGCAAAATTCAGCACGTTGATAATATCACACACAACCAGATCAAGTGGGCCTCCAATCGTTGCGTCATCTAGGTACCAAATGTTAAGAGGGCTCTTCATGCGTGCCACTAAACTGGATACCCCGAGGCTGAATAAAGCAGGTCCAAGCGGATCGCCTTGTTGCACTCCACTAGCTAACAACAGTGGTGCTTTTTCATCCCAAGACAGCAGAGTCGGTTCCTTGTAGCTTTGCCAAGCTAGCGGCAGAGGTTCCGGCACTTTGAGTCTTACCTCATCAAGCACTACATCGCGTCGTATAGTATTGAAGGCGTTACGAAAATCTAATTTAACTAGGACTTGTACTGGACCTTCTGCTTCAACAAATGCTCATACGGCGTGAACTGCCGCTTCTGCACCGCCTTTCACTGCTACGCCTATCTGACTTGGTGAAATTTCTGTCACAATTGTATTTAGTTCTGGTAATGGCAATGGCTACTTTAGCGACAAGTCTCCTGGTTGTAAGGCCGCATGCTATAGGTCTATTAGAACCGTCTTTCTTCTTTAGCGTTGTCAGATTGGCCCCGTAGAAGATGGGAATGCAGAAATGTGGCAAATTACCACCCAAGCCTGAGCCAACAAGAGAACGGAGTTCTTCCACCAGCCTCCAAGATGACGGTACTGTGCTATCGAGCATATCGAGCAGATGCCGAGGACGTAAACAGTCTAATCCTGGGCCTGATGCTAGGGAAAAAGACCGGACGGCGTCAGTAATAAGTTTTTCTGGTACGAGGCATGCTTGCGCTGGTACTGGTGCTTGAAAATTGTTTAAGCGCTGTCTGACCGAATCCGTAGGACGAAGATGCTTGTTTCTCAATTCCTGCCCTGTGTGGCTGTTGAGTGGCGCAAAGGAGTCGGTTGAAAGAAGGCTACGTGCGGCAGATCTTACATCACCTTCTGCCAATTTGCGCTCTGCTGTAGCGGCTCTGTCACGATCAGTGTACTGTTTTTCTGAGTTTTTGGGGGTGCTGCGTGGTGGTTCGTCAAGAAGATTTTCTAGTCGCTTCCACTTTCTAATTATTTGACAAAGTGTGGTATCTTTGGCTTTTCGCACCGGGATGCGCAACATTAGAGCCGGCAACGTTACAAGCCTGACCCAAGACGCGTTGTCTTGCTTTGAATTAAAATTAGCCAAAGCTTCTGTGTATGCTGCGCAACACACTTCTCTGACCCCTCTGGGTATAATCCTTATTAGCTTAGCGTCTTTTCGCGCCCGAGCCAACAGTGTTATTAAGGTCTGTGGGTCTGGGTCATATGTTGTCACGATGTTACCAGCCTGGTTTTCAGAGTTATTTAACGGGGGTACGGTCGGAAATGGTTGGGGGTTAGTTATTATTATTATTATTATTATTATTTATTACATGTTAAACAATGTTACAGTTGTGAGGTCTGAACGTATTATTGCAATGTTTTGTTAAATGATTAGTTCACTCCATGGCGCCTAAAATAGATGCCGCGTTCCCCCTGCAAACGGCCAAGGACAACGCTTGCCTCAAGAATTGACCCTCTCTTCGGTCGTTCGTGACCTCCTGAATTTGCTTACTCAAATCTTTGAGAAATGCTTCGGTTCCCTTGCTGATTGGTCCTAGTGTCTCCATGGCAATAGGCACAAAAATATATCTTGTTCCCAGTCCAGCATATTTAAATCGTTTTCTGGCGTCCACGTGCTTTGCTACCCACCCGGGCTCAACAGAGCTGTGGTGTAAATAGGAAGCCGCGGTTGTGCACGAAACCGTTGCATCCCAAGCTAGGGACTTTCCATGTGACCATAATGCAATGGTCACCCCATCAGGTCTTTCTTCGCCAGCGGACACTAAACCTCTCGGTTCAAGTGTAGATGGTATACCGGCTTTCTTAAGGGACCTTATGATCATACCGTTTAGTTCAGCATGTCTGGACGATCTACCGGCGCTCTTCGGGCAACTCAGTGGGTGTAAGCCATTGGAATCCACCATCTCCCCGCACAGTTTGCACTGAAACGGCTCGCAGACGCTAGCGCCGATTCTAAGTGCTGACATCATGCGGAAAGAGTTGGGATCCAGCATGGTGCCGAGCTGAGGCGAGGGTAAGGCCTTAAGCCAACCCCCACTGAAGTTATCTTGTGCCGCTAAGAATACGGCGCGGTCTCTCCGGGAAACAAGCTCGTCTAAGATTTCTCTGCTCTTTTTTTTGCTTTTGAGCTTATCTAGGTTATATTGGCTAGGATATTCTTCTAAAGGGCCCGGGTCTAGCATGATTCTAATAGTGTCCCGTGCTTTACTGGTTTCATATCTTATTTGTGGTCTAACTGCCTCTTCCACTAACGAAGCTGCCACCGGACCAAATTGCACCAGTGAATCATTATTATTATTATTATAAGTGCTCCCAGTCGTTTTCATCAACTCACAGCGCCAACGATGGAGACAGCGTTGCCACTACAGACAACGCATGAACATAGTTCTTCCTCAAGCCGGTAACCTGTTACAACTTTAATTTGACTTTCTAGACTAGGAACAAACTTTGCTGTGCCACAGCTTATATGTCCGAGAGTGTCCAAAAACGTTGCCATGAAATTCATTAGACTAGAGTATTTACGTTTATTCTCTCTTTCTCTCTCTGCATGCTCTGCGACCCACCCTGTGGCGATAAAACTGTTGTGTTGATATGAGGGCGTAGCGGTAAAAGAAACTGTATTCCCAGGCTAAACATTCATAATCTGACCACCATCCGCCTTCAGCTCCACACATCGCCCAAGAAAAAGGCTTACATAGGCTCCCTATCGTAGATTGCCCCCCATCACATTACAAGTGATGGGATCCAGCATGATGCATTACTGTGAAGATGACGGGGTTTTATGTCAGCCCCCACTAAATGTATCGTGCGCGGCTAAGCACGTCGCGCGACATGTAGGACAAGGAAACCTCTTCGAGATACCTCTCGCTATTTTTGTGGGCTTGTATCGTTCACTTACATTTCTCAAACTGCATTAGTGATTCTAGATCAGCTGCAACTCTATTTGCGACATCATCGAGGTACTAAATATACTTTTTTTTATTCGCATCTAATTTTAATTCATTCTGTGCACGGTGTCAGACGCATTTCAAAGATTCAGTTTAACCACATCTCTCGGAGGCCCTTTGACGTTTACAATAGAGCGAGCGGGTTTTATGCACATTTACTGCTTCAGCGCCGCTTTGTACCGCGATATCAACTTTCTATGTGGTACCTCGGCCATACCCATGCTCACGCCGAGGTATTTAGCAGATCTTTTGATTGGGATCGAGTGGCCCGCAACGGTCAGATTGGCCCCACGTGTGGCTTTGCGACTTGCGAAATAGAGGGCCTTCGTTTTGGGGGCGCCAGTTGGAGCACGAAAAGTTCAACAAGTGCAGTCTAACGATACCAAAGCCACCAGAGTGGCTCGCCCACTGCCCTGAGAACATCTCTGGATTGCATAAACGTCCTCTATCACAATTTTTGCTAGCTTCGTAATAGTCCTCTATCACAGTTTTTGCTGACTTCATAAGGGCCGCAGGAAAGGGTGAGCTTCTTTAGAGCCACCCAGAACAAGTATCAACAGTTCGACGTGAGTTCGACGGCTGGTACTGCTACTGCGTCGCCCGCCAGCGCCGAAGCTGGCTTGAGGTTAGGGTAATTCATATGAATATTAAATTTCACATTTAACAGTAACATAAGTCACACGGCATGCAACAACGTTACTACTTGTACTTATTACAGCCAGAGCAGTACGATAAAGTTGCTGAGAAGGTAATTGTTGTTGTAGTTGTTGTTATCGTCGTTGTTGTTGTTGTTGTTGTTGCTGCTTTTGTTGTTGCTGTTGATGATGGTGGTCATTATCAACTGTTTTCCTTTTTCTTCTTCTTGTGCTCTCTTTGCAGAAAAGCCCGTACCGACGGCGTCGATGAGTGCACTACTCGGGTGGTGGAACATCTCTTTTCTTACCGTTTAAGTGCTCTCCTGCCTGCATTGTTGGCTCGGGCTTGTTTGCTTCCGCATTTGTTCGTTCGATTCGGTAGAGTAAACGTGGTGCTTGCAGAACGATCTGTCATACTATGCGCTCACCTTATAAATATATATATATATATATATATATATACATACACAATAATAATATATATATATAGAGTTAGATATATATGTATATATATACATACACAATAATAATATATATATAGAGTTAGATATATATGTATATATATATACATACACAATAATAATATATATAGAGTTAGATATATATGTATATATATATATACACAATAATAATACATATATATAGAGTTATTGTCGTCGTCATTCCTCGTAGCCTTCGACGACGGCCTCCCTCGGGGGTCGCCGGCTGGGGCGATTCGCTCGAGCCCAGCCCGCTCCTGGAGTAAATAAATCCCTTACGATGTGTGCACAAGCGAGCCTTTCTGCCGCAATTTGCATACGCAAGTGGAGGGGGCCCGCGTCGGTCACCGCAGCCCAGCTGCTGCTGTTGTTCAGTCGGATGGTCAGTCATGGACGCTCGGTCGGTCGGTCGGTCGTTGGGTCCTTGGGCTGGCCTTTGAGCAGAGGAGGAGACTCTTTGAGAATAAGCCTGCACCGACCTAATACGTGTCTGTCTGTCTGTCTACTAGGCCCTAGTGTCCCCCCCGGAGTGGCGGAGGCCAGACGGTGAGTATGGTGTGTGCTCCATCCTGTGGTCTTGACTGGCTGGCGCCGCCTCTTCCATCGTTCACAGCAAACAATTCAATATTGCGGCTGCTTCACCGTTTGTCTGGTAATAGCTTTCGGTGGACATATATATATATATATATATATATATATATATATATATACCCATGTAAATATACGAACGAGAGAGTTGGACATTGTTATCGTTAATATTATTATTATTGTTATTATTATTATTATCACACTTACGTTGCCTCGTTTTTTTGAAAATCTTCTTTTTTGTTATCGCCAGACGTTCCCAGAAGTGTATATGTGCGTACAACAATTAGCAGGAAGATGCTAATATTTTATTAAAATTACTTGTTGCTGACAATTATTCACATGCGTACGGAGTGTATTAGGCATTACCATAAATAATCAACCATGTGCGCAATCATATGCATGTGTACAAGCATTGTTTTACGTATTTATATATATATATATATATAGAAATGTATATCACAGATGTACATATGGGCATACACGTAAAACCATGCAATAAATGTATACTTTGACATGGCTTGCGTATATATATATATATATATATATGTATATATATATATATATATATATATATATATATATATATATGTATATATATATATATATATGTATATATATATATATATATATATATATATATATATATATATATATATATATATATATATATATATATATATATATATATATATATATATATATATATATATATATATATATATATATATATATATATATACATATATAAGGTGTAGCACCACTTTTCAGGAAAAGCTATGTATCACTCGTAAATCTAGTAAAGTTAAAACCCAATATCAGCCTACGGCTCTTCTAAAAGTGGTATATTTATTTTCCTGTTTTTTTCCGAGCCTACTGGGATGTTACGTTTCTCCTCTAAACAACAACCAGTAATATCGAAATCGCAAACTTGGCAAAGCTATGTTCGGTCAGCCACACTCATAAAAAACATTTTGCTCACCCACTTTAGTAGAATTAGTCAATTTGATTGATTATATATATATATACATATATATATATATATATATATATATATATATATACATATATATATATATATATATATATATACATATATATATATATATATATATATATATATAACTTAACACACCAGCGTGTGCGGAAGAAGCTAGAAGACATCCAACGTCGGCTCGCGAAAGAAAAATAGTTTTATTGAATAAGTTTGCAAACCACGGGGGCGTTATCGGCCTCCAGATGAAGACCGTGCACCAGCCGGTAACGTCCTTTTTTGTTAACGTTGAACTCTAGGAGTATTGGAATCCGACATCGGGGGGGGGGACGAGGAGGATTACGATAATCATATCATGAATCGAACCACTATCGATTTTATACCAAAATAATCCCCATCAAATGCGCACATTTACTAAAATCAATATGGAGCGTAAACGCTCAAAAATAAGACATCATAAGTCATCGACATTTGCGAACATATTCAATACGGCGTTTGTTCTTTAACTTGCCGACGTTGGGTGTCTTCTACGCGAAGTAGAAGCTTCTTCCAAACACGCTGGTATGTTTGGTTTCTCTAGGGAACAAGCAGTTTGTTCCACAGAGCGATGTTTGGTCAGCCAGATCGGTATAACGGATGTTAGTAGTTTCATTGACGCTCATATACAAGTCATTCTGCCCCTCTTATTTTACTAGCTTTCATACGCCCCTAAAGTTTGCCTACAACTTTCATAGACACCATCATTAGTCGTTTTTCAGCCGTTTACAGGCAGTCTACCACAGTCTATGTCAAGGTCATATTTATAAAATATCTATCGCTGTAGCACCTGCATCTATATATATATATATATATATATATATATATATATATATATGTAATATTATGGAAAACTGTAACCATAAGATTATATATATGCCCATGCCTATATCAAATGAACGCTTCTTACGTCTATATACTCATTCATCGGAGTAACTCCGTGGTATCCAATGCCAATCACAGAATAATTTAATTCTATGACCAAACGTCTTAAAGGCGTCGACTCGCTCGGTATTTCGGAGGTCCTGCAATAGCTTGTTCCACATTTTTGGCAGCGTGCAGGCTAGAGAGTACTGCGTTAAGGTCAACCTGAATCTGGAATCCCTTAGTTCAGGAATTCGAATTCGCACTCAGGATATCGTTTGCGTTTAACCACCTTATGGGCGAGCACGGCTAAATTTAAACGTTCCAGCTGATCGAATTTGAGCGGTCCGAGTCTACATACCATGGCGACACGTCGTCCCGACCAAACAAGACACAGTAATCGCTCGCATAGCAGCGTTCTAGACCACCCGTAACAAGTGCAGAGACATTTCACTTCTTGATTAAGAGCGATTGAGAGCGATACCCGTACCGCCCACCTAAGAGGATATATTACCCATGCCCAGTTCCAGTCTTGGTGGGATTTACGACAAGACCAAACAGTTTGAAATATGACATTGCCGTCTCAATACCGCCTTCACATGCCTAAGATTAACCTGACCGTTTGAGAGCTGAGCAGGTGAGATGCAGAACAGCAGAGTTATATCATCCGTATATACTACTCTATAGTTATTTCAATTCCGCGCCGGACAAATTTTAGGTAGATTATGAAGATGAAGAAGCCAAGAACCGATCCCTGGGAAGTCCCGATCAAGACAATCCCAGCGAAAGCCTCCCGCCGATATATATATATATATATATATATATAGGGTTTCCCAGAATTTGTCCAACAAACTTTGTGGTCTAGTATAACTCTGCGAAAGAATACTTTTTTTTTTCATTAGATTGAACAAATAGACGGAAATGTCATCTATTGAATTGAGATCAAAATTATGAAACGTGGTTGTATCAAGCTTTTTATCCTGGCATATCTTCGCTACAACTGCGATCGCGAGAGCCCCAGCCATCCTATCGACAAACCAATCATACCTACGTGTTTGGAAAATGTTGCATCTGTTGAATTGCATATGAGAAAGATATACGTAGATATTCAATTATGTTTTTTCTGTTTTTTTGTTTACACATTGACGTGCACCATTGATGCCGAGGATGACTGTTACATTTCGTGCATAATAAAGTCGAGAACGTGGGTTCATCATCAGCCATACGACGGATACACCAATTATTTAGCGCCACAGAGACCCGGCTCTCTTCTTTTTTAGTTCCAATTGTGCTTATGGAAATGCAATTCTGCGATTTAAGGCGGTATTGTACTAATTGTGTGTAGCTGTATACGTAACATCTATAGCTATGAGCCAACGATGTATACGATGTTCTCAGCCGCAAGTGCACCTTTTGTCCCTCGAAATTCTTGCCTTTGCTGTTGCATTAAATGGCCATTTCAAGGTCGCGCTGCAACCCAAATAGCACCCAAATGTCTCACGTTTAAACGTAAACGTACGCCGGCGAACACATATTATACATGTATACTACCTACGCATAGAGTGTTGTATGCATCAAACAGGCTGCAGAGAACAATACAAAATCTACGTGTTTAAGCTGATGTCGGACAATGGATATTTTTAATGGTTGTCGTATCGACTGCACAAATTCGACGGACGAACGGAGCCTTTTATATTAGCATGTGAGAGATGACAAATGAACCTCGCTAGAAATGCCCCAAACGTGCACATTGTATTTTCATGCTTATTGTACATTGATTATTTGTGTATCAATATTACTACTAATGGTCACTGATCATTATGTTGAGGGTGACAAATAGTCAAAACGGGCATTGAGTGCTCAACCTACGGTGTACGGAGCTCGGTGGTCTGTCTTGGTTAACAAATATGTTACAGTTGTTGTTGTTCTTGTTATTATTTAAGCACAAGTTGACACTCCAGCATGGTACATTGTTTCTAACAACCGAAAAAAGCATACCATGGTATTTCATCATGTTCAAAATGCGCTAAAATTGCACGCTTCCAATTAAGATGCTATCAAGCAAACACAGTCGCAACGGTTGAGATCAATCGATATTCATAAACATCTAGTGAGCTTAGCCGCAGACGCAACTCTCATTACGGTATTGCCATTGTTGAAAGCCGTTGCGTTAAATGGCTTTTCCAAAGTATTGCTGCAATCCACATAGCATTTTTTTGCCGCCGTCCAAGGGACGAAGAGGAATATTAATAATCATCACTTAAATTTAGTAGCTTTTCTTCGGTGATTCATTTCAGAGACGAAACGTGCCAGACACAGCGTAACCATCATTCGTGCCCAGCCAACGTGGAGATCAATGGCAGGACGGCAAGCGGCTACGTGAAATCCTTGCGTTCCACGTTTCCTATGTTAGTATTTCGAGTATCCCCTGAATGTTTCCTTTTGCGTCCTAATCTCGCTTTCGTTCTTTGTTTACTTTGCTTCTTTTCATCTGCTGCTGCGTCTGCTTTTGCTCCATGACGTGCTCCATTAGTCTAGTTGTCGTATCTCGTCTATGGAAGGGCGGCGATGCCTTTAATGAGTCGGCGACATTCAGAGGCACGCAGATCAGGTCGAATCCAGCTAGCCGCAACGTTTCAATGTTGCCTGATCTTCCGACGACAACGAGAATGATGACGATGACGACGACGACGGCAACGAGTGTGCCGGTTTTACTCCTCGTCTTCGAACGTGTGCATACTTATGTCTGTCTGAATGGATAGCCGGGGCGTATAAGCGGCGGCTGCTATTCGGGCTGAACCTCAGCCAAGGTTTAACGTCCACAGGACTGCTTTTTGCAATGCTTCACAGACGGACGGCCCACCCCTATACAAATACAAACCATGTGCAACAACGGTGCGGCTCGAACCCGCGCACCACTCATGTGTCTCTTCTCCGGCCGCGAGGCGCAGGCGCACGCCATTACCGGTCTCGACGTATAAGCGGCGATTGGGCTAGCCATTTATTTGCGTGTTTGTCTGCTAGTAGCTGGTGGTGTCGATCCCGGTGGCGTGGTAGCATGCGTCTGCGCCTCGCAACCGGAGGAGACACATAGGTGCGCGGGTTCGAACCACACCGTTGCACATTTGTATTTATGGTGATCCGTCTGTGAAGCAAAGCGCTAAGTAGTTTTTAGTAGCTGGTGGTAATATGGGCGTGTGTTTGTGTGAATGTGTATTTCGTTCTTTTTTACTCTATCTACACGACAACGAGGATCGCAGCAGGATGCAATGCGGGGCCAGTTTGTTCTCAACGTTGTCTCTACCTCATCTCCGTCTTTGCCCCCGATCTCCCCCCTCATCCTCTCTCTCTCCCTCCCCTCCCCCCGATCTCTTCCCTTTCCTCTCTCTCTCTAGATCGATTTACCTCTTTGACTACCGGCTGCACCTTTTTTTGCACTTCGCGCTCTCAACTTCTTTCTATCCGCAGCTCGCGAGTTTCTATCGATGATTAGAACATCTGCTACATGTCTTTGCTAAGAAGCTCTGTTTGCTGGCAATTGTTGTTGTTGCTATTGTTGTGGTTGTTGTTGTTGTCGTTGTTGTTGTGTTTGCGGCTGTTGTAGCTGCTGCTAGCACCACCACAACCACCTTATCACTACCCATTCCTAATCATTTTTCTGTTTAGTTTTCATCGGCTAATCGTTGGCTTCCTAACTTAAGCAGACGAATCGACGCTCGTGAGCCGCATTGTTTCCTTTTGCGCATCAGTTCTTAATGATCATTGAAGCAATTATGATCGTTATACATCATCAAAGTCATCATCATCCCCCCCCCCCCCCCTCCTCCACTAATCATCACCATCATCATCGTTACCACACAGCCACCATAATCATTTATAGTCATCGTCTCCATTGTTGACACAAGCATCGGCATCGGTATCACCATGTTCACCCTCCCCCCCTTCCTCCACGAGACAGGTAGAGATGCCTAATAAAGCCTCTTCTTAGTGTCGAGAATACAACGCCTGCAATTATCTGAGGAACCAAATCTGCTGTCCTTGAATTGTTCTGTATTTCACCGTTATACCACACATATATATATATATATATATATAGAGAGAGAGAGAGAGAGAGATAACAACAAATACCGCCGATGCGACTGACAGCTTATCGCGAGATACCTAAGCATTCCTGCGAACAGAACCGGCAGCGACACTTGTCCGCCACCTGATGAACTCCACGAGTAAGACACACCACGTAATGGTAGCCGTACTTAATGTGCATTGTGTACACATGAGCATGCATGCTATTCCATCTCATAGGTTTCTGGTAAAGTGCACATTTGTATGATCAACCTCTTCTATGATTTCCGTTCACTTTACCTTGCCACTCCCGCAGAAATTGCTGGAGAAATTCAGTCACCCTCATTTTATTTGTTTACATTGCTGGCCTGCAGCCTACCTGCAGGCTCTTGAATCGGATCCGTGCCGAATAGAGAACCCGTTGCATGTATACTAATAATCATTTCTCGAGTTGTGCAACGTTTGCCAGTGAGAGATGTTCACAGACCCTACTAAGCCAACAGCGTCGCAGCGTTGCAACATCCAGGGTAAAACACTTATCGGCGACGTGCTGTGAAAAGGTCTTTACCTATAATGGACCCTGAAGCTAAACATTGGAACGGACCAATAAACTACTTGACTACCGCAGATAATTTTATGTGCCGAGATTCGATCGTTTTCATCTTCCGTGAATTTAATTGAAGTTCCTTACCGTTTAGGGAGGCTTCAGTGTCGCCGACAATATGTCCGATGGCCGCGTGCAACCACGACCTCATCCGCATACATTCTGACGACTGCGCTACTCCTCCCGCGCATGACGGGCCAGGTCAGCGATAAGTAGAGCTAACGCAAGACAGCTAAAGGGGTTTCCTTGCATGGCCTCTACATTTTGCCTTAGCTGTATAGTCTCGCCGCCCCACATTTCTACCTTAAGGTAGTTCTCAGTGAAGAAGCTGGAGAGCACTGAAAATATAACTACTCACTCCAGCTTGTCAAAACAAATCAACCAGTTGCTGGAGGGGGCTGCATATAAGTGACCTCCGGGTTTTGCAAACACCCGCCTCGGACTGGAGTACATGGATAGCGTCCTGTGTAATTCGGCTTTTTCGGAGCCCGAATTGCTCCGGTGGAAACGCCTTGTCTCTTGTAGTTTATGAGAGTCCTCTTCGCTGTACGGTACGCGAATCCTGTAGGCCGCAATAATTGTCGTTCAATATCTATCTTTGCTCCTCTGTTTGCTATTTAATGCTAATTATTGTTATTTTCCCATATATCCCTCTATCATTCTCGCATATTTTCGTATTCTAGTTCAGCATATATGCATCAAAAGCACTCGTAATAACTCTCGATACCCCAAAACCCTTTTTTAACTACTCGATAACCCAAAACCCCTTTTTAAGAAAAAAAATAAATAACCGGTCTAGGGTATTTTTCAACGTAAATCTCCTGCTCCTGGCCTATTCCAGATTAATGATACTCCATGCATGGGAATCGGCACTATACTTGAAAAAGACGACAGCCTGTGGCAGCAGAGTGGCACCCACCATATGTGGGCTTTTGGTCGCCATGGCGGCCTTCCGGACTCTGTCTTGGACTGCTACTTTGTTTGTAACATTCTGGTCTTCCTAATGGTTGCTGTGTGATCGCACTGCCAAAATGTCTTTCTGGAGGCGCACCTTGCCAAACAAATTTATTTTTTTCCAGTGAACGGAAGGATGAAAAGTATTAGCAATTTATTACGGTTTTGAACGTGAAAGCTTTTATGTTACACATAACAACTGTGGCTGTCGAAACAGCTTAGCTACTCAGCAACTACGTAACGCAGAACCATATTTTTGGCGCAAAAGTAATGGGCATTAAATTTATTATTGCCTAAGAATAGTCTTTTAAACGTAAATTTTTGGTTGTAGTGGCAACCAAAAAAGTGTACGATTCTGCAAGTAAACGTTTCAACCTAAGACATAACAACATATCGACTTCATGCAGATTATGCAGAAGAATATGAAGAAAAAAAACATCGAACACGCCGGTATGACTGATTTCTTCATGCGTTGACTGGTTCTAACCAAACCTTAAAATAAGTACATACGGGTATGAATATATATATATATATAAATATATAGTTTATGTAGCATTTAGCGATATACTCGAGAATATTATATATGTGACAGCAGTTGTCTGTGCTACACATTACTGCTTCCACGAGGAGCTTATGCATACAGTGCTATAACGCAAGCTGTCTTTGGGGACCAGCTTCGGGTCTAAAACCTCCGCAAATGAATTAAATGTGCAAGATAAAGCAGCTGTAATAACAGTCATTTTATTAGCTTAGCTGAAACATCAATGCGAACACTCTCAAGGGTTGTCTTAATTCAGCCTTGTCCGGATACAATTCTAGCTAGGCCATCGTGCCATTCAGAGTGGAGTGCCCCTAGGGTTTTTGTCTGAACGTGAGTGACCTGGAGGACGTCTAGCGAAGCGGAGAGCCTCCGGCGAACGCTTTCGCAATTCCCTTTGGCCTGCGCATTCGTTCGCATTGTAGATTAACTCCTCAATGGCTGTACTTGACTTAAATTCACTGCCACACGCTTGCGTTATCAGATTAGACAGGCCTCACGTACTTCTTTAACTTTGTCGCAGTAGAAATTTGCTTCTGTTCCTCTTAACTTATATGCGGGAGGGGGGGAAGGGGGTAAGCGTATTCCGCAAATAGAACTTGTTGTAGATTTATACAACTAGTCACATGGCAGCATTTCAACTCACCATGAAAGGTTTATTTAACTGTGAAATTTAATCGCGGTATTTTGGCTCAGTAAAAATCTCTGTCATTACAGAGATAAGACTGTTAGTCAATTAATGATCTAGAGCATTTTTTAGCTAGTTTGATGTCGAAACAAGATTCAGATAAGAAACGGGTGTTGCTAAGGGAGTGTTTATAACCGGGCTCGTAGTAACAGGCACAAATACAGAGAAGAGTCATCGAAACGATTGAAGCCTCCACGAAATACTCGCACTCAGAGCACTTACCCTAACATTGCGTCCAAGACCTACGCAAACAATTGCTATTCGCAATAGCTTTAGAATTTGTTTGTGCATTTTGTAACACGCGAGTGTTGGCCTTAAAAACAATGCGTTAGCTTATGACAGGAAAATGTTTGCTTATAACAGCACCCACTCATAATGTTTATTTAGCGATTTAATTTTCGAATAGTTAAACACTTGTCCTAGTTATAGTGATACGCCTCTCTACACATAGTACATGCAATGAAGGTCAATGTACTGTCGCTCGTGAGCAGTTTATTTAATATATGTAAGATACGGATAAGTTAAGCACGTTTCGTTGATTACTACTGCTCACAACAGTTTCACATCTCTACTCTTGACCAGAGTGCAATGAGTGAAAGCACTGGTAGTAGACGTTGAAAGCGCGACCAACACTTAGGAGAATTTAGTTGTTAATAAAACGTAATTGGTGACATGGCTGAACCGGATTACTTATAATAATAATAATATTTTTTTTGAACAAGGGTTTATTTTATCAATATGTACATGTATCACAATTATCAATATATTACTTATATAATATCTACAAAATTGCTTATATTATTCTTATTGCTTGAGTGTCGGTGACCACTCAACATCATCTTGGCGTTGCCTCTCTGTAATTCTAATGACCTCTCTGTCGGAGGAACGCGGTCGATCTTGGCTCCACTGTGGCCTCGAAGAGCTTCTTCCCAAGCTCCTTTGTCAGTCTGAGTGCATCCTTGCCCCAAATAATAATAATAATAATTAGAATGTTGTTGTTGTTATTATTTTATTATAATAATTATTATAAAATGTATTATCATTGTTTAAATGTTGTAATTGTGAGGTGTGAACGCGTACTCCTTGTCTTCTCCTAGCTCCTAAATATTATTCCATGGAACCGACAATACAGCCGGCGTTTCCTCGGCATACTGCAAGCGACAGCAGTTGCCGTATAAATTTGTCTTCGCGCCGATTGCCTGTGAGATCTGTAATCCATTGGCCCAGCTCACTGATGAATCTCTTGGTTCTTTTGCTTACCGGACCCATTGTTTCCATAGATATTGACACTACGATGTAACCCGCCTCAAGTTCTTGGTATTTGCGTTTTTTCCCATCTTCTGCGCGCTCGGCAACCCATTCCGCTTCTAGTGATTTTGGTGTATATAGGACGGAGCCACAGTACAGGACACTGTAGCATCCCATACTAAGCATTTGCCGTTAGCCCATAGCGGGATTGTTACACCGTCAGGTCTTTTGTTGTCATGAGGTCCTAATCTGGGCTCGAGCGTGCTTGGTATACCAGCCCTGCGTAAGGCTCTTCTTATAATTGCATTGATTTCAGCGTGTCTAAAAACTTTACCACGGCTTTTGATGCACCTAAGGGGGTGAAGCCCATCCCTAGTTACTGTGGTACCGCATGCGTGGGAACTCTAGGGGTTACCATGCGGAATGAGGTGTTGTCCAGCATGGTACCCAGCTGCGGGGAAGGAAGACACTTTAGAAAGCCTCTACTAAATGTGTCCCGTGCTGCCAGAAAGACAGCTTTTTTCACTGAAGATTGGAAGCTGTCTAACAGCTCTCTAGCTGCAGCGCTGCATCTATAGGAGTTTAATGTATGCTGTGTAGGCGGCTTACTGTCATCTTAATATCCTCGAGGAATATTGCGTCTCGCCAACTATCCGATATATCCCGTATGTCCAGGCACCCACTTAGTAATAATAATAATAATAATATTAAAACACCCCCATTATTATAATAAAGGGCGACAAAGAACCCAAGAGACTCGACGACGCTTGCAAATTAAGCGTTTGCAAAAAGGTCCTGTTCTATGCCGGAATGTGCCAACCGTGATAAACCGATATACAAGGGTATGATAATTAACTGATATGAAAGGCTTTCACATCAGACGAGGTAAGGTTTTAAGTTCAAAAAGTGTGACGCCTCTACGTTCAACGAAATTACCAGCATGAATGAAAACACTGATATAGCTTCCTCTGTAAAACTGCTGCCACGTCAGTCAACAAAACTGCAAAACTGGAGAGTTCCTACTGCAGCGAGTATCGATCGAGCTTCAGCGGGGAAATGCGGCGTCAGTCGAAGGGTCCCTTCCCTCTGCCGAAGGGTTCCCTGAGATCCCGTAGGAATAATGATGTTCTAAATACTATTTTGATTAAATAAAATAAAGTACGTTGGAAACTGCAACTAGCAGTGGCATTTTTTCATCACCAAAATAATTTCCTCGTCAAGAGAAACGATCATTCTGGAAATAAAATAGATAGAGAATTTTAGAGTCAGCCCGGAAGCACTACTACTGGCTCAGAAAAAATCGCTGCGGAAAATCAGCGGTCGTTCAATAATTATACATCGTTCGCCTACAAGAACCCGGCCTCAAATTTACTTCCGCATCACGGCAGGGTTTTTTAAAAATAAACATGTGGCTGCGAATTGCAAGATGAAAGGTTTAAAGTCTTTATGGTAAGTCTACACAACCAAGGTGAAAATAGAAGTGTGCTCTCAGATGACGGTCGAATCTGCGTTGCAGTTGACTGAAAGCCTCTACCAGAAATGATTGCATATATGTATATATACATATATTCATTCATTCTTGTAATTGCCCAAAGTGCCGAGTGTAAGAAATCCAAAAAGCCGCCAAAGCTTCACACGACGTCGCCTGGTTAGTGTCAAATACAGTCGGACGGCAGCCTTAAAAAGCTGATACACCTGCTTATGAACTTGCATAATTACCCCCCACACTACCAGCCCACATTTGCAGTTGAGCTTTTTGTCGTAGCGTCCGTGTGTGCAAGCCGCATTTTCCAATTAGTACCCTAAAAAAACTCTCTTGAATGTAGAAGATTATAATATACTTTCGCATTGTTTCGTAAGACGGACCCCATACATACAAATGTGCAACGGCGGGAATCGAATCTGCGCACCTGTGCGTCTCCTCCGGTAGCAAGTGCACCATGCCACCGGGCTCGACATTAACACAATCCGTCTTTTTTAGGAGTGAATATATTAATATATATTTTTTTTTGGAGAAGGATGAAGGCATTTACGCACTGGCGCGACGGGCATATAATGGGAAAATGGGAGCCTACCCGCGCAGTGTGGAACTCGGCCCCGACGGCTGGATCTTGTTCCGTCGAGACCCATACCCACTAACCACACCTCCCCTCTTAAGCTTCACACTCTGTCAGCCCGGATCTTCATTGAATAGTGCTACGGACTGACAGGAGCTGTGGCGGGTGCCAATCCGATCAAGCAGCCGTGGTCACCACATATACACAATCCAACGGTTGAAGGCTTCCACTAATTATACTATATAAAGCCGTCGTGTCAACAATATGCGGTGCTACAATGATCCAAAATATAATCGTAGATTCAACACGCGTCCTTGCAGCTAACGTTGTAAAGTTTTCTTTTTCTCATGTATGTCCCATTATCTCGTTATTCGCCATTATTAATTACCCTTATTCGCTCTCCTACTTAAAAGTACGACTATTTTAGATATTATACATTTATAAGCAGAATATCCGTTTAGCTAACTAGCACCTATGTGTCTCCTTCGGTCGCGAGGTGCAGGCGAATTCACCCACCACGCCACCACCGGGCTCGACTAGCGTCATATCTAAAAGACCGAACATGTACCTACGATGGCGTGGACCATGCAGCCACAGCCGGGGTCCTCTAAGGATCCGTACTGAGGCCAACCCTGTGGAATATAACCTACATTGGAGAACTTAGACTCTCCATCCCCCCAGGAGGAGGACATACTTAAAGAGACAGCCAACGGAGCTTTGGCATGATATCCGACAATACATCCACAGGCTAAGTCTTGAACTGGCTACACAAAAACGGAAGTAATTCTTAGGCGGCCTGAAGCGTCGTTCACAAAATCTAAACTTACGTCTGGAAAGGCACCTAGTAACGCCCAAGCCCAGGGTCAAATACCTGGGCGTGATTCTGGGCAGGGCTCTTACAGAAACCTCATATGCGCTATGCAGCAAAAAAAGCTGCTTAAGCCTTAGCAGAGTTGCGAAAAATCCACCCGCGGACCAACGAAGAACCTTTCGGCGCCGTCTCTTAGCGTCAATAGTACTACGGTATATAGCATCATATGCCGCACCCTTATAGAAGCGCACTTTCTCGACAAGGCCCCAAGACTTATGGCAACTCACGGCTTTCACAGAAGCCATACAGGGTCTCGATAGACAGATTTTCTAGGACCTAATAGTTAAAGAACTAGCGTCAAGAAACCTTCCTATTACTGTCCAGGCGAAGGGAACAGTAATCAGCAGACGATCTTAGCAAATGAAACCAGTAATGAGCAGCAATCCAACCGGGCCATCCTGATAAATGGACAAAATCAAGACTCCCAGATCTAAAAAAATGGTACAACCTTAAACACGGCTCACTTAGGTTCCCAATCGTGCAAATGCTAATGGACCATGGTGGATGCTTTTAGCAATATTAATAATGCCTTGGTAAAACTGACTTCCCTTTATGCCGTATGTACAACTACGAAGACGCTGACGTTGTAACGCTCTGCTACGACCTTGCGCCTTTTTCAGCACTGAACGAGAGCTGCTGTCTCGAAACTTAGCACGTGGGGATTTCCCTGACACTTCAAGCCTTTGTTGAGGCGCTCTTCAAGCTTCATAAATCCTGCTTTATAGTAAGGTGATATGGACAATTTGTGTCGGGGCCAAAACAACCGCCGGACAACGTCGAGCAGCTTTAATGGCAAGAACAAATTGAACTGGCGACAGGGGAAAAAAGAGCACTTGAGTTTCTACTTCAGCGACTATCGCTGGCAGTTCAACGCGGCAATGCGGCAGCAATAATGGGCACAATGAGGGGCTGCCTCGAGGATAAGCTCGACTGGTAGCGCTCCCCACAAGCCCTAGTGTTGATAGCTAATTACATCTCGCTGTAATACTTAAATGTCATTTTAATAATAAAACCTATCTATGGCAAGATAAAGTGGCCCAGTGAAGTCATCTCGAGATGACGCTATTGCGGCCACCCCCGATAAGGAGCAAAGAGGAAGACTGGATCTTATAGTGTTTGTAAGTCCCACACGACAGTGGCTTTGATAACGACGCCCAATGTGCATTATGCATTTTACCAGTTAATTTTTATAATAAGATCATATATATATATATATATATATATATATATATATAGAGGGAGTTCACATATCTGACCTTCTACTTCCAAGAAAGGTGCCCCCGTAGCACGCATAATTCGCGCACATCACGTGGAGTCACGCTGATAAGAGACTCATCGTTATTCCCTCGGCTGGCCACACGACTGAGCGGTCGCCTTCAACTGGCAAGGTGGATACTTACTTGCCTAGATGCCGTTATGCAGTGAGCATCGCATTAACCGAAATCCACAATTACTTCTCCTTTTTGCCGCTTTCTCGCTACCGTATTTTCTCCCACTTGCTTCTCTCTCTCCCCGTCCATCCCTCCAGCACACTGACAAAATACGGAGCTGCTTTTGCTGTTCGAAAGCTAATGGCTCATATCGAATATGCCGTTGCACACCGTATGTCTGCCTGTATGATGCACGGTCTCTCGTTGAGCATTAAGCAACTTGCCATCCAGCAGTACAACTACACAGGCGTCCTCGTTACTATATGCGCATCGCATGCAGTCAGTTGCTCCCGCTAGCTATAAATTGTCACGTATGCTAGCAAACAATGGAAACATTTAGGTAGCTTTGTCTCGCAGAATGTGTTCGCTGTGCATACAAAATTGCTATTTCGAGCCAGCGATGTTGAGACTCTTTCGCAAAGCAACTGGATCTATGAACGGCAGCCATTAGCTTTTGCCGCTGTCTTTCATAAGGTGTACGTATATATGTATATACAGGGTGTTTCAGGAATATTTGAAGCACGATATATGGAATTGTAGAGCTCGTTAAAGCAGGTGTTTTTTCCAATGGAACATGGTCTCTGAGAAGTCTTGTTTCGGAGTGAGAGTGAAATTACTACAATTTGTGACACTGGTGTTTTTGCCCGACATAGGAGCATAAAATGTGTTGTTGCGAGACAACCAGTCCTCCTAGACAGAAACTAGCCACCGTCGTGTTCGTGATAAAATTCTGCTCGATCCGAAGAATATGCAAGGCCGGTCAGAGGACGCGACATGGTCGCTTAGAAGTCGCTTATGCACTTAATCTGGACATGCCCTCCGAAAATTCGTAATTACTCCGCAACCACAGCTCGCATTGACACATGTTTGGTACCAAAATGATCGCCATGAATTGCGCATTGGCTGAATATGTCCGTTTTGAGCGCAGTGAGTGGTTGTAGGGTTATGATTCTGAAGTATGGTATTGATTTTGAGGTATTTGATGTGAAATCTAATGAAATAACTCCTTTTTTGCGAATTCTTGTGTCTCGAATGGTTGTCTCGCAACAGCACATTTTGTGCTCCTATGTCGGGCAAAAACACCAGTGTCACAAATTGTAGTAATTTCACTCTCACTCCGAAACAAGACTTCTCAGAGACCATGTTCCATTGGAAAAAACATCTGTTTTAACGAGCTCTACAATTCCAAATATCGCGCTTCAAATATTCCTGCAACACCCTGTATATACAATATATACTGCCGAGTGTGCAAACATTTTGTAGATGATTAATAAATCATCACAATATTTTCTATATATATATATAAATATATATATATATATATATATATTTATATACGATACTTTTGCCGCAATGATATCAGTAGTTACGCACATTTTACCAAGCACAAACTTTATATATATATACATATACGGCGAAAGTATCGTATATATATATATATACGATACTTTTGTCGCAATGATATCATTAGTTACGCATATTTTACCGATCATAAGCTAAGCTACTACAAAACAAGAACTACGTACAAGGCCTTACATGCCCTCGTCTCACGTCGGTACAGGTGTTGCGGCTCCTGGACAGCTTACCGCCCTCCAGAGTCGCTATGACGGTGTCAGCCGTTGCCTTCACGGTGTGCCTCCACTAACTTGGGGCGCTTACTTAAGAACAGTAACTTTTTGTCTTCGCGCCTAACCCGTCCCCCCCGTCCAGCCACGTTTCCGGTTTTTCCACGCGGCCTTATTCATCGTCTTCGATGCTTGCTGCTCTCGCCGCTCAAAAAAGGTGCACACTTAAAATACGTTCACCGTAGCCGACACTAATGGTTCGAGGTTAAGTAGCGAGAAGGCCATTCATTGTACATTGTACGGCGCAGGTGGTCGCCGGACGCGACCACGGCTGTGATAGTTCCGGCGCGGTGTGATAGCGGTAGCAAAAGCAGCAGCAGCAGCAGCAGCCGAACATTTGCCCGGCATCGTTGTGGTTGTGTCACACATGTATTTCGTTCATCATTAGACTGATTATGATTTTGGTGGTGGTGGTGGTGGTGGTGGTGGTGATGGTGGTGGGGAGGATGATGAGTGAAAGAGAAAGACGATGCCGATGAAGATGTGATGATGGTTCCGATCATTATTCCCTAGCCAGCCACGCATACCGGACGGTGGCGGTGGCAGTGGCAGCGGCGGCGGCGAGCAGTTTTGCTGAATATTCAAACAAGAACGACCATCGTACTCAATGAAGCCGCAGAACGAAGGCGGGACGCATCTCAAGCGCCAGCCCAAGCAGTACTGCATCTACTCTCGCAGGCTGTTCCTTTTCGTATGCCCTGTTCTCCTCCTTCTCATCTATCCATCCGTACGCACGCACGCAGGCGGATGGAGCGCAGAACGTGGCCGCCGGGGCCAAGCTAGCGAAAACCGCTACCGCCGCCTCCTCCACTGCCGACTCGCAGTCGCCGAAACGAGCCACCAGCATGAGAGTGGGCGACACCGATGATAAAGATGGGGCAACGAGCGGGCCAACCATGTCGGTGCTGGTGGGAGAGGTTCTGCTGTCGATCTCAGCGGTCTCTAGGTCGTAGAAATGTCTGCATTGTTAGCGTTGTCGTCACTGTTGTTGTTGTTGCTGCTGCTGCTGTTGTTGTTGTCGTCACTGTTGTTGTTGTTGTTGTCGTTGTTGCTGTCATCGTTGTTGCTGTTGTCGTCGTCGTCGTCAAAGCCAGCAGTGAGCCGAACAGCCCCGCACGACTGACTGGATGCGCAAGAACGCGCCTCACGTAAATATTTGACGCGCCGCAACTTCGCGCTCTTTATCTCGTCGCCCCCCTTTATTCCTCTCTCTCCTTCCCTCCCATCCGCCCCTCCCTCTCTCTCACACTATCGCCCTTGCTCTGCAGCGCTTTTCTCTCACGCGTTACCTCTCTTTCTCTCTCTCTCGCGCTTCTTCTATCACTCTCGGTGTATTTATCTCTAAGACACACACACGCACATACACGAGCGCATGCAGCCACATCGTGCGCCCTCGTCCCAGCGCATACAGAATATATGGTACATTCGAGTTGGGGCTAGGGTTCGAGTTAGTGCTGCTGGATTACAACTACCACTACTACCGCCGCCATTACAACCAAGACCACCGAGTTTTCCTCATACTGCTGCTGCTGCTGCTGTGCGTGTTGTTGCCTCCGGCACGTTATCGTTGTACGACCATGGCTTCTCTCCTCCACTTCTTATCCGTTCCGCCCTCCCTCCTCTGCTTTTTCCCTCTCTCTCTCTCCGTTTCCATCTTGCCACTTCTATACTCGTATGAATACTTATATACATTTTCGTATGTATCACTAGCTTTTAGCAGCGTTGCGTATCTGTCATTGTGTCTTTTGTTTTGTTTGTGTCTTCCTTCCAATATCCTTCCTAATCCCCTATCGGCGCTTAGTGTATTTGACATAAATGCTTTCATGCAATATATAAATATATATATATATATATATATATATATATATATATATATATATATACATATATGAAATAACTGGGTTAAACAAGGAACATGTTCTTAACAGTGACGCTATATGCGTCAAATCGAGATCTAAGCAACGCTCGTGGTATTCGAGGGACAGAGCCTCTCCATCATGCCGACCTGCCAAGCTACAGACACCCACCCACACCCATATATACGCACACATACAAAGCCTTTTATACAACTTATACGTAGCTAGTAACGCACAGATGCACAAAGGCTTGCGATCACACAGATCACAGACCCTTTGCCCCTAGCTATCTTCGTCGCCATTGACATTATCAAAGATACACTCATTGTTATTCAACGTTTAGCAGCTATTCAATAGGAGTTGTGCCCCGGCCAAACGAAACGCGCTTTGCCTCGCATCTGGCTGTCGCGCTACTTGATCAGAGACCTCAACGGCCAGAGGCTATAACTTTTGTTTCGATGCTAAACTGCGAGATTAAGGTAGCTTGCTAACTTTGCCATAGTTTATGTTTTTGATATATGTCTGTGTACCAATCGACGAGACGCAGTGGCAACAAATCAGTTTACATTCATCCAGAGTATCCTAAACAAGATGGCGCTAGCACTTGAAGGCGCAAAACTTTATGCTCTTGTGTTTACCACGGGTCGGAAAAAGCTGCTGTGAGCTCCTAGGAGATGTAATGTTTTCGTCACATCTTTCCGCTGACAACTCTTACTCTCCTCTCTGTATTAGGGCGACGCCGAGCAACTGCATGTCCACTTCCCCGATCTCTGCGTATCTGGCACATCGAGCCCGCTTTGCGGCCTCAGCTCGGCGTGAGACAGCCTCATCGCAAAACAATCACTACAGCTGTGGTCGCGTCAGCTATCCAGACAGTTGCCTCTTATAGATTCGCGTACAGCAGGCCTCGGAAATCCTCGGCCTGAAGGGGTTCAGTTTTGCGACCGAGCTGGACGAAAAGGACCGTACGACACCCAGAACATTCTCATTCGACGTGTTTAATTGCAACTCTCCGGGTGAGGCAAATCACACCAAGTCGCTAGAGGTCTCGGGGTGTTTCGCTCGGAGGAAGAATATCGGATCGTGGCAGAACTGGCTAAAAACCGAATATCATAGCAGTCTTGCTGCCTCAGAGGCATCCCTTTCCGTCAGTTTGATCGTTATCCGGCAAACGGATGCCAGCTTGAGACGCGCGCAAGAAATATTGGCACGCATAATGCTTGGGGTCGCCAGGGCTAACCTGAAACTGCAAGAGGTAAACGTTATAAAATACGTAAAAACTCTGTTGGCGTACTTGGCTGCCATATCCCGTGAGGACTTCGACGATGGTGGGCCGCTCTTAAACACTAGTCTTGAATGCCTGCAACTCCTTGGTCCTCTTCTTCCCGATTTGAGCCTTTCGTTGTGGCAGTCACCATCCTGCCAGAGCTATCTGCTATCCTGTAACCGGCCGTTGTCTTGTTACGGCTCCCTGCCACTGCCACGACGTCTCCACCAATTGCATCTGCCATCCCAAACGACCCTTTATAACCCTAGTAAAAACGGTAGTATAGCAGGTGGCCCTTGCAAGCCTCACCCGGGATCGCAACTCTACTGGACATTCTGCTGCACCTCGGCGTGACCACCACAACACCGCACACACGGTTCATGATATTCATATCCTATCACTGCTTTCTCTTCCGTGCAATATTGAGCAGCTACAACAGCAGAACCTTACGAAGGTTAGGTAAGCTAGAAAAGGTTTTAGTTGGAACCGCTGTTTTAACTTCACATTGATGCAACGCTGATCGTACGGAATTTGAGTTTTAAACGACTTTAAACTGCGTTGGCATTGGTCAGTTTCATGAGGCTCCAGGCCAAGACATTTAGACACGTGGACTTATGACGGAGAGGCAGCTTTCGACCAGAACTGGCCTGTTAGCAATGGCAGCCAACTTAAGATATACTAACATTTTCAACGATCTTCTTTACATCTGCGAGCACAGGCCGACTGTCCAATAATAATAATAATAATAATAATAATTAATTGTGGCCGCCCTAAGAATAGGCGCTCCCATATGTGAGCCATACGAGTGCAGGGCATGTAAAAAAACAGTGGATAAGGACGGACTGCACCCTTTAAGCGGCTCTAAGAGCCCTGGTAGGACTCTCAGACACGCGGAAATCAACGCAGTCTTAAAGAAGGCTCTTCGTAGAGCCGGCATACCAAGCACCATAGAGCCCAGGTTGGGCTTCAAAGACGACAAAAGACCCGACGGCGTCACCATTCCGCCATGGTCTAAGGGCAAATGCCTGGGATGGGATGCCACGGTATCATGTACAGTGGCTCCGTCATACTTGATGCATAGCGCTACCCGGTCAGGGTGGGTTGCCGAACATGCTGAGATCGCAAAAAAACGCAAATACTCTGACCTGGAGAAAAGATACCACTTCGTACCCGTCGCCATGGAAACGATGTGCCCAATCAGCAAAAACACAAGTATCTTCCTCAAAAACCTAGGTATCAAAATCAGTGCTAACACGGGTGACCAGCGCGAGGGTGAGTTTCTACGTTAGCAACTCTTGCTCGCAGTGTGTAGGGGAAACACCGCCGCTGTCATCGGCTCTATGGATTGAGGATCGGGGGTGAGCCTAGACGGGTACACGTTTAAATCCCACAATTGTAGGGAAACACCGAAAAATTGAATAAATAATAATAATAATAATAATAATAATAATTTTTTTGGAACAAGGGTTTATTTTATCAATATGTACATGTATCACACTTATCAATATATTACTTATATAATATCTACAATATTGCTTATATTATTCTTATTGTTTGAGTGTCGGTGACCACTCAACATCATATTGGCGTTGCCTCTCTGTAATTCTAATGACACTCTCTGTCGGAGGAAAGCGGTCGATCTTGGCTCCGCTGTGGCCTCGAAGAGCTTCTTCCCAAGCTCCTTTGTCAGTTTGAGTGCATCCTTGCCCCAAACGCCAGATGACTCGAGGCCGAACGCCATTACAACGTGGTCCTCAAGGAGATGCGCGTATAGGCGCCGTTTGTGCATCTCCCGTTGGTGGATAATGTTGCCGACGCCCGCGTTGGCTAGTGCACGATAGCCGGGAGCGTACGTGTCGGAGGCGGTGACGTCCCATGCCAGCGGCCGATTGCGGTCCCAGTCTCGGCTGGTAAGGCCGTCCGGTCGACGCTTGTCGTCGCTCTGTAGTTTGTTTGAGTTAAACGCATTTTTAAAATCTAATTTTAGGAGGCAGCATTTTTCGTTGTGTTCGAGAAAGGTGCGAGCTGTGTGAGCAATTATTTCTGCACCATTTTGAGTGGCGTACCCCATCTGCCGTGGCTGCAGGTAGCTTTTCACATTGACCTGGGGAAGCAGGGTCTTTGTGACCAATCTTCGCAGAGTGCAGCCGACGGCTATGGGTCGGTATCCTCCGGTTTTCTTTTTCAGAGCGATAAGCCACCCTCCATATATCACGTTTCTCACAGCCTCCGGAACTTGCCCGTTACGTATGATGTCGCATACTTTGGCGAGTGTTTCCAGTACATCGTTGTGGTCTCCGTTAGCAGGGAGAAGGCATTTTAGATGGTCAGGCGTGAGGCCGTCGAGGCCTCCCGCCGCACCGGATGGAAAGGAGCGAAGTGCCTTGGCGACATCCTCGCCTGAGCACGACCCGACCGCTGGCAAGCCGAAAGGGGACGGTGGCACCAGAAGAGGGCGGCAGGTGATCATCAGGTGTCGGGCCTCCGTTCACTGGAGACTGGCTGGCGGGGTGAGGAGAGGGTTCTACTAGTGAAGCGTGCGGAGAAGGCAGCGGCTGTGAGACGCTGCTAAGAGTGGCAGCGGCCTGTTGAAGCACCGCTGGCCCACTAGACTCGGCTATCTTTTTCTTATGAGTCCTTCCTGCGTGAATCTGCACACCCCTCTTTGTAGGAAAGCACATCGAACACCACGGACATTGAAACTCATTAGCCATTGCTGTTGCTTCTCCTTTGGAACAGAGCAGTTGCTGGCTTTGCTGCGGCTGTCCACTTCTCATGCCTTGCGGTTCCAAGTGAAAATTCCGTTTTATTGTCGGCGCGGTGAGTTTTTGAATGTTCCAAACTCAAAATGTTGGTTGGGCAGCCGTTAGAATTCGAATTTGAATGGCAGCGGCGTGCCGCTCGGAGCCTCCGGGCCGTTATGCTGGTGGTTTCGTTTTGCTTCATCGTGTCATAGTTAGAACTTCGCAGCGTCTTAGCCGCTGGCTTCTCCGTCGAACGGCCACACACAGTACACCAAAATGATCACTGAGTTACAATCATCACTCTGGTATAATAATAATAATAATAATAATAATAATAATAATAATAATAATAATGGCATTTATTTACTCACACTGAGCATGCATATAACATTGCTTCCTTTACTATTGTCAACTGCTCTCGGCATGTCATTCGAGAGAGAGAGAGTGAGAGCTAGACAGGCAGACGCATTCTACTTCGTACACGCTTGAGAGCACAGTCGACAGATTCACTCGATGTACTCTTCGCGAAAGTTCGTATTCGAACAGACTAGGCAATGATAGCCATGAACTTTGTATTTGGTATATACATGGCGATTGTCACATGCGAGACTAAACCAAAGGTGAGAGGTGATGAGAGGCACTGAGCGGCTTCTCACCCGCATTGACATGCAAAGTTTGCCGAAGTCAGGTGTCCCCATACTCTGCCAAGGCGTTATATCAGACTTGATAGTCCTTAAGGCAACAGAGGGCCACTGCCGTCGGTATGGGCAGTCACCTACCTCTCCATAAAGAGAGACTAGAGCTGTGTGCACTGTTTCGTCGATATGTGTAGTGAAGGTCGTTCCAGTACGGTGGAGCCGAAGTCCCAAATACATGTACGAGTTGAAAAACTCCAAGAATTGGCTATAATTCCTGTATCGCACATAAATAATACAAGAAAAACAATTATTTGTTCATTTATATATATATATATATATATATATATATATATATTAGGTTGGTCAATAAGTCCGCTTGGATTTTTCACCCATCTTTGAAGACACGTGCAGTTAAAACGGAAAGCTTTTATTGAATGCTGTATTGCCCATTTTGTTCACCTGCCTTAGTCCAACGTTCTGGGAAGTTCTCATAATTCCATTCCTCCAGAAGGTGGCGTCCTGGCTTTCGAAGTAATGGTCTATATACGTTTTAACACCTTCCAGGGAATCAAATTCTTTGTCCGTAAGGAAATTTTGAAGAGACCGAAACAGATCATAATCCGATGGAGCAAGGTCAGGACTATACGCAGGAAGTGACCAAATATCCCATCCAAACTCCATAATTTTTTGTGTACGCTCTTGCGTTGTCGTGGTGGAAAGTCACTCCTTGTCTGTTTGCCAACTCCGGCCGCTTCTGGTCAATTGCCCTCTCCAAATTGTCCAATTGTTGACAGTATTTTATCGCACTGCTCGTTTCGTTTGGTTGTAACAGCTCATAATAGATCACCCCCTTCGCATGCCACCAAAAACTTACCATTACTTTCCTTGTATGGGGTCTGGCCTCGGCAGTTGCTTGGGGCTCACTCCCTTCCTTAAGCCGCGCCTTTCTGCGGACAGCGTTCTTATAGAGTACCGACTTCTCATCCCCTGTTACCATGGTGCGGAGAAAGGGGCGTTCCTCGTTCTTTTTAGGAGCTGATCGCATTCTAGCACACGCTTCCCCAGTTGACGATTCCTAAGCGCGCGCCATACATCCAACTTGCTGACGAATCCTTCGACATGGAAATGCCTTTGAACGGATCTGTGGTACGTCGACAATGGCCACGATCTCGCGCAGCGAGAGGTATGGGTTTCGTTCGACCACTATTGTTAAAGCGGGCATACCCACTGTCAGAGGGCGTCCCGGCCGGTCTCGGTCGTTAATGTCGAAGTCGCCGTTGCTAAATCGGACAAACCACTTTCGAAATGTCCTATCTGTTACTGCCTCTCCGCCATATACTCTACATATCTTAGCTACGACTTGGGTTGCATTATTTTCTTTCCGGAAATAAAATCGAATTAAATCACGAAGCACATTTAGGTCTGCCATCTTCACTCGAGCGTTACAGTTCGCGTGAGTTAGAATTCCACGGTGTAATACAGCGCAGGTCTGCTTTTACCGCCATATATATATATAGGCAACCCTCCTCTAACAGTTTTCGTCGTATTTCGGGTCTGCGCAATGCGGCGCACGCAATTACCCGAACGGACTTATGGACCAACCCAATATATATATATATATATATGAAATGCTATCAAAAGACTGGTCAACGTGACGTCGTGCTCTAAGGGGCTAGTACGCTAGACATGGTTGTCATCCATCGGGGCGTTGCCGGTTCGATCCGTGTTGCTGATCGAATTTTCGTTAAACGATGCTCATTGAAAATAGATCATAAACCATACAGTTTAGCGTCAGCGACCATTCTGTCACAATGATTGTTGGAGTGACCCTAGATATTTCAGCATGCCAAATTATGTTGCCACTCTAAGCGCCGATGATATAAAAGGGTGACATGTATACTTAGATATATATGTCAAGCAAATAATATATATATATATATATATATATATATATATAATATATATATATATATATATACATATATATATATATATATATATATATATATATATATATATATATATATATATATATATATATATAAATAAATATATATTTATATATATAAATAAATATATATTTATATATATATCCTTCGAGATGGGTCGCATACTGGTATGGGATGCAATTGTTACTGACTCATTAGCCCCCTCAATGGTCAGTGCGGGAGCGGAACATGCTGGTCACGCGTCTATGTTGGCGGAAGCGAATAAGTGCAGAAAGTATGCCAGTATTACTTAACCCCACGACTTTCATCCACTGGCATTCGAGACATTAGGAATGTCTCGAATGCCAGTGGATGAAAGTCTAATTCAACGTATCGGCAAGGCGCTCAATCGTTCGACAGCGGACACTAGAGCTGTCGAGTACCTGCACCAGAGACTATCCCTGGACATTCAACGGGGGTAACGCCGAATCTGTGCGTGGAACTCTCCTAGACTGGACACGCCCGAACCTGGAGGATATGTGACGTTTTCACTTGATTTATCCGGTGTACGCGTTCATAGGGATTGTTGCCTCTTGCATATAAGCAAATAAAACTGTAATTATACCAAATATCGTGCTTACTTAATAATAAATACTTTAAAGTATAAAGGCAAGAGTGTTTAAATAATTTTAAACATTAAAAATGGATCGAAACCTGGCTTTATCAGCAACTGAAGGGACCTTATTAATCAGGCTTGCTCATCGCATTTCTTGCGAGGAGGGGGGAGCTGTCCGACTGCGGGTTCTGACATTGTGACCCCGTTTGGCACACCTGGACTGCTTACTGAGACCGGGACTATAACCTGATTCCTTGTCCGCAGCGGCCAGCCTAAGATTTAGCATGTCTTCCAAATCGTCTAAGCCAAGACCATCATCAAATGTCCGTGAGAGCTCTGACGATGCGTATAAGTTGCAATCTCTTAGCAAGTGGGTCCCATTGTAGCTGAAAAGCAGGATCTAACGAGAGACAGTCCTGTCCAACCAGCTGGCGCTTTGGCAATGTCATCCCGCAACGACGGCACACCTGGCGGCTTCAGGTCAACCCTGTTCATTGCGTAACAGCCAGAAAGAGCCGAAAAAGAGCCTTTATATTTAATGACTCTTAGCAAAGTCATTGGGCTTGCGGATATCGTCGAGTGTGGCCGGTAAGTCTCCGCCTAGAGCGCCGTTCGATCGAGCTATCGAGACACCAGACATTAAGCGTACCTCGCTGAAATCAATCAACCAATTTCTTGATGCATAAACACAGAAGCGGCGAACGCAGGGTATCACCATATGCTAAAGGCCTGTCTGCAACAACATAGCGTCATGGGGCACAACCAATTGTCATGATAGACCATCGCTCAATTTAGTCTGGTGGGACAGTAAATGGTTTCCGGACGCTATCGAAATCGATTTGGAAATAAAGTTTGACCACCAATATCGGCACTTTGCGCGATCGCAAAAATGTAAACTATATATATATATATATATAATATACAGGGTCTCCCACAATTCGTCCAACAAACTTTGGGATTTAATACAACTCGACAAAAAATCATTTTTTCCAATGGAACAATGGGGGAAAGGTCTTCTAATATTTGGACGTGAAAGCTAAAATATAAGAATTGCAATTAATTTCATTTCTTGAGAATTATCTTCAATACAACATTTGTTCTGCTTTGAGCTAACGTATCTTCAATACAACATTTGTTCTGCTTTGAGCTAATACAATTCAACAGATGCGAACTTTTCCTCCAAACATGTAGGCATGATTGGTTTGCCGATAGGATGACTGAGGCTCCCGCAATCGCAGCTTTAGTAAAGATATGTTACGATAAAAAGCTTAATACAGCCACTTTTGATAATTTTGCTTTCACTCCAAAAGAAGACATTTCCCCCTTGCTCTATCGAAAAAAATATATTTATATATATATATATAAAAAAATATTTTTTAATCGATAGTAAGAATTGTAGAGCTCCTTAATGCAAATATTTTTTTTTTAATGGAACATGGTCCATAAGAAGTCTTGTTTCGGAATGAGAGTTAAATTACTACAATTTGTGATACTGGTGTTTTTGCCCGATATAGGAGCATAAAATGTGCTGTTGCAAGACAACCAAACTTCGCCAAAAATGAAGTTATTTATTAGGTTTTACGCCAAATACCTCGAAATCGTTACCCTACGACCATTTAGCGCTTAAAACTAACACATTCAGGCGAATGCGCATTTCATGACGATCATTTTGGTACCAAACTTATGGCTATGCGCGCTGGCTGCGGAGTAATAACATTTTTTTGGCGGGATGTCCAGATTAAGTGCATGTAAAATGACTGTGTGGCGACGTTCACTACTGTAGACGTGTCGCGCGACAGCCGCAGCGCGTCGCCACACAATCATTTCATATGCACTTAATCTGGACAGCTCGCCGAAAAGTCTTAATTACTCCGCAACCAAAGCGCGCATTGCCATTTGGTACCAAAATTATCGTCATGAAATGCGCATTTGCCTAAATGTGTTAGTTTTGAGCGCTGTGAGTGGTCGTAGGGTAATAATTTTGGGCATATTTGGCATGAAGGCTAATAAAAACTTAATTTTTGGCAAATTCTCTTCTACCCAACGTGTCGCATCTTCTGACCGGATTTATATGTTCTTCGGGAAAAGCAGAATTTTCTCACAAAGTTTCTGTATAGGAGGACTGGTTGTCTCGCAACAGCACATTTTATGCTCCTATGTCGGGCAAAAACATTAGTGTCACAAATTGTAGTAATTTAACTCTCATTCCGAAAGAAGACTTCCTAGAGAACATGTTCCATTGGAAAAAAATATTTGCATTAACGAACTCTACAGTTCTTACTATCGATTAAAAACGTTTTGATACACCATGTATATATATATATATATATATAGTGTTTGCAAAATAGTATGAGATACTTAAAATAACATGAACGCAAGAGCGTTCATGTTATTTTAAGTATCTCATATATTTTCATTTCATTTAATAAAATGAAATAATGTACATTAAAAGTAATTATTTCATTTTAATAGATACAATGAATACACTTTTTAATAAGATACAATATCGGCGAAGTGGTGACTGGTTTTTACAAGCTTTATACGAGACACACAATTGTTTTGAACTTTTACATACAATAATAATTACACTAATGCACACTGCAATGTTGGTCTTTAATTTGCTGATGGTCGTAGGATCATTAGTGTAAACTAAACTGTTCAAAAACCTCACGTCAAAAGTCTAACGGCATTAAATCGCAAGACCTTGAGGGCTTGTAAATGCCTCGTAGTGCGAGATTCGCCGCCCGAGACACCTCAACAATAATGCAATCGCTCCGCCGGCTGTGTGGCTTATGGCATCATCTTGTTGAAACCAGAATCCTCTTGCATCGATTCCGTCCAAATTCGGCCAAGGCAATAAAAGTTCATGCTACAATATAGCCTGCCATTCACCGTCGAGTACAAAAATAGCGTCTAGTGATTCCTTTGGACCAGAGGCCGCACCAGACTGTTACATACGGCAGATGCAACGGCTCTTCGTGACTCATAAGAGTTTCGGCTGCCCGGATGACACTGCTTTGTCTACTCACAATTTAATGCAACTATAAATGGGTTTCGCCGGAAAAGACAAGTTGTTTTTTTCACAGAATCGGCATTACGCTACATCACCTCGGAAGCATCATGTGCAGAGTTTAGTGGCCCTAGAGTTCTTGTGTCAGCTAAATCTTATATGGATATATCTCTCGGAAAAAATCTACCAGGCATGCGAAAGGGGTTGGGTACTTCTGCAAACTGATGTTTCTAGGCACTGTCGGTGGCGATATTTTTAGTCAAATGAGCTCTCTATAATCTTCCACAACTTGAAACATCTAGTGATAAACCTGTTTTCTGGAACTTTTGTACAAGTTCACGAATGGTGTTCTGACAAGGCCGGTTATATCGACCGGAAATTGCATGAAGAGCTTTACCCTGTTCTGCTTAGGAACAGAGCAGATCGCGGAAGGGGCAGAGCTGTGCGCCGGAATTTCTAAAGTATGCCAGCGAATTATTAGAGAACCCTATAGATGCGTAAACCACACGCGTGAAGAGAAAGGCTCGTGGGATTTAGTTACATAGGCTAGAAAATGCCTGAATACAATTAATTAAAGGGAAGCAGTTACCTAACATATAGTTATTATAGATAGATTTACGGAACCGGCTTCTGCTGTACTTTATTCCTACTATGAAGGATATCAATATGTCATACACTTAAAGTAGCGATTGACCGCTCGTACCCCGGCCAGATTAGAGACCGGTGCACAAAAAGCAAATCCTACACGGTGCCTTTACAGTCTATGACTGAGGTGAATTGTCTACGTGGTGAGGGTCGTAATGGCACACATTTATCTAAGATTTGCTCAAGGTTTACATTTCCCACTATTACCTCCCTTGATAAAGTGGAAGAATAGACAAATGAGTGGGCTGTGAATGGGTCTTACATGTTCTTATTACTATATAATCTTACATCATCCACATTCATAATCAAATTAGATATGCTTTCCTTTTCATTATATTTTGCAAATCGGTACATTATTAGCAAGGAGACGGGGCCGAGGTGACTTAAACCACATATGTGGCGCGGCGCAATGGACTGAGGACCCCTTCGAAGGGGAGGCCGCCTGGCCAGAGGCGACGTGTTTCAAATCAGTGAAATGGAAATAAAGTTTGTTTACAAGTTTACAGAGGGCCACCTTCGCAGACGCGGCAATTAAATGCTCAAATTTGCCTTTGGTTCATGCAGCAATCGCCCCTTTCCTGATACAGATGGCATTCATCGCCACGAATGGTATTCCACTAATATGGGAGTAGACAAATTATTTGAATTGAAGGGGTGAGGTTTTTCTTTCTAAAGAGGGTGTTCACGCAATCGAATACGTGCAGGAATAGGGTTGTCCACGTGCTGGAAGATGACATATGGTTGACGAAAGGTCTAAGGGCATACGGATTTGTGGAGCAGCATCAATGAGGGTCTAAGTGGCGGGCTAGCGGGATGAGAGACCGACACTTAACTACGGCCTTTGCAGCCCATGGATGTAGTTACATTCTGTGCAACGTGGAGGGTTTTCATGAACCACAGGACGGAGGTCGATGCAGACAGTGCTGGAGCAAATGTGAAAGATACCACGCCGCGGTATGTCTGGCGGTTCGCTCCAAAGCAGAACTAGCAAAACGCTAGGTAGATGGTTGTCTCGAAACACTTTGTATGTAACATAAGCACATGTACCCAGCTCGGGCGTTAATAAAATAAATAAATAATTCATTAAAGTACTGTAAGAACTCAACATAAAAAAAATTACAGATGGAGCTAACAAACATACGTTCTACCTTTCCTATTTTATAATTCTAGAGATTGCTTTGACACGATTCTACTTCTATACGTATGAACATTCGTATTATTCCTACTTTTAAAACTTCTCTATTTCGTTCAACGATATCGACTCCCTCATCTTTTGAAATTTTCTTGAAACATTATATTTGATGATTATTGAAACATATTGCCGTTTTCGTCCACCTAGAAGTTTCTACACGTTTGGACGACTTCTGCCGCCAGGATCCCACAACGAGAAAAGTCGCGGATTAGATAGTGCAAACGTTCAGTATTGTACGAAGTCTGGCGGATGAAATGAAAAAGAACAACGTAATTTTGTACATGAAGAAGTTAATTATTTATGATCTCTCGACGAATGCTTACATTCGGTGGCTGAAAATTGCCTAATCACTTTTGTTCGTTACAGCAAAGGATTCGCGTCTACATCTTATATGGCCTAACTAGAGCGGGCAAATCAAGAGCGCCGTTCGGAACGGCGCTCTCCTTTCTCAGATAATACGTAGCAGCGGTGGCTTAGGCGGCTAATGCACTGTTCGAAACGGGGCGTTGCCATGGCAACCATGGTTAGCAAAACAATCGCAAGTTCGAGCCCCGTTCTTGCTGGTTGTATTTGTTAAACGTGGTTGTCATTGCCCTGCTGCTATATATATCTGCCGGAAAACGCCTATATAAATCCAGTACGAGAACGCGATGACGATAGATGCATTTAGACGATATCGTGCCACAGGCAACTTAGCCCATTACGAGCGTCTAAAATGTGGTTGTCAGAGCGTGAAAAAAAAGATAAATCGTTTATTTGTAGTATATTTCTCCCAGAGAACGAGGAGAACGTTTCGAACGCCGCTCTTAATGCATCCGTTCTAGTCGGACCGTGTAAGATATAAACATGCGATCGATGATTTTAGGGCTTGTCGGTACGAGTCTATTTCAGAACTAACTCGTGAAATTTTGGACTGTAACGAACAAAACTAGTTGGAAAATGTTCAGCCGCCGAATGTAGGGTTTCATCGGAAGGCAGACATGATCGACTACTTCGTTGTCCTTGTTGACGTTGTCGTTCTCCTTTCTCAGGACACACGCCACACTTCGTACAGTACATAATAGTGTTTGCACTTTTCGATCCGCAATCTTGTTCGATGCGGAATCCTGGCAGTAGAAGTTGTTCAAACACGTTGGGGCTTCTGCGTTGACGTAAGCGGTAACGAAGCACTGGCTGCACCAAGCCCCCTATCTACAAACTATAGTATTGGAATGTTAACAAGAAAATGATATATGACGCAAGAAGAAGCAATATCTAGTAAAATACACTTGTTTTTGAGAAGAAATGAAAAATGTTTGCAAATTTTTAATAATTTATCCAAAGGGGAATCAACCGTAGAAATCGTTGGTGACACCCACGTCTTCTTTAGCTGGCAACGATGTCACCAAAAACTTTATTTTGGTAGTAAAACTATCCAAGAGCGAAGAACCCATCGTATAGAGGAAGGAGAAAGGCAAATTCGTATTTAAAGTCGCTGCAACCACTGACCTGTTAAGCGTTCTTGATAGGTAGCTGTGTAATGTGAGGTTAATGCCATGTCGATTACAAATAATAGTGCGACGACTTTCTAAAGAACATTCTCAACTACTATAATAATCTTATTGCAGTACACACGGAACGATAACGCTTTGCTTGAGTAGCTAACTAGTGATAGATTTCTAGTTTTGAGTTAGTCAGAACATATATAGTGCGCAATCAGCATGAACTTGCTAGCCAAGGCGTTGTTTGAACTATGTTTTTTTCCAATCAACAAAGCTTGGACAACCCACCTAAGCATTTAAACGTGAGCGAACGGATTAGTTGGTAAACAGCCGTGGAAAGCAATGAGCACCCTGAGCGGCAGCAAGGCGCACGTCCCTTTGGCCCCCTTTGATTGAATGAAGCTTTATGCACGACGTTTTCGATCCGTTGAATTTTCTCACTCGCATTAAGCTAGTATCACTGCCGGTTTTACGAGCATGCGGAATCGAGCCTTGTAGCTCACTATATCTCAGCGCTTTGAGCACCATGTGTACATAGGACCGCTCGTCCTAGACACTTTTATACGGTTTTAATCCATGGTTGAGGAATACAAACATTGGACACAACTATAACGTTGTACACTAGATCTACCTTACGCATAAAAGCGAAGTAGGTAGGGTGCGATTCCGAACAGCTGTGATGTAGATCGACCTTGTAAGAAAAATGTACGGCGGTCAAGCAATATTTTGTCATGCTCGTGGGCAAGCTATATTGGACGTGCCTGGGTTGTTTACACGGGAAATTTACACAAAATGTTTTTTGCAATGAAGGTCGATGTTAGAGTATGTGGGCTTTGTATGCAACACGTTGTTCGTCCTACTGGGTTATATTCAGGTTTTTTAGTATTATTGCACTTTTTATTTCACAGTTAAATTATTGAGGTGTGTCAGAGCGCTCATAGCCAAAGCCGAGTTCGAGTCCTCTCACTCCTACTAAACTCTGCACGTGTCTTCTGGGTGAACGTAAAAACATTTCCTGCGCCTTAAAGAAAGTGTTATATCTTGTGCCGCTGTTTGCTATTTGCCGGACGGACATTTAGCATTTACCGGGCATTTAATATGACCACAAAACGGCAATCATTCGACGTGGTTTATGATTATAATGACTTTTCTCCGAAAGTGCACATTTTAGGCCTACGCTACGTCTCGTGTCGCCTCGCAGTCGGTGACACAAGATTCAATCAGCTATGCTCAATCTGCTGGTGCCGCCGATGCTTGTGCCTTCACTGCTGTTTTCGTTGTCGTCATCTCGATCGATCATCCGATCCGTCTTTTTGCTGGAAAGGTTTCTTACCATTCTTTTTACTCTTCCTCTGCTACTCACATATTCTCGCGATCTTTAAGGCCCCAGTCGACGGCGGTAGTTATCGATTATCTACAACAATGACACAATCTTCAGCCACGGGAACCAACCACCGTTATCTCAGCAGCGCCGATAGCGGTAGCAGCACGTCTTTAAACGTAAAAAAGGCGCCAGACTCAGACGGTGTCCCGGTCTCCGCAGAAATAAATTCTAGAAAAATAATTCCTGGAAGCAGTAGCGACAGCAGAAACGGGGATGCTTCAGTCGGGTTCGTCGCCTGGCGCATGAAGGATTGCAGGCGTCGTCCTCGTATTTAAGAACCCTGGCTCCTACCGTCCAATCTGCTTACCGGGCTCCCTGCCCAGTGCGATCGTGAGTCCATCTTGAAGACATGCTTCCCGCACCCTGAGAAGGGGAACTGCTTATTTTTCAGATGCCTAGCACGGGTTTTGGTGGGCCACTCAACTATTAGCGCTATAAGGCGGATTCAGGCGCACGTAAAACTCCTTCTCGAGTCCCGTCAAGAAGACGAGACCTCTACTTCACCATCCTACTGGACGTCAGAAATGCTTTCATCAGGCTACCGTGGAGAGTCTTATACAAGTCTTATACAATGTGAGACTCTCCACAAGAAGAATGTTCCCTTTTCTTCTATGCTGGATCATATCAAACTACCTAAAGGACTAGACAAAACAGTCCCACGGAACCATTTTTGACACGACGGCAGGGGTACCACAAGACTCCATATTTTGTCCCCTGCTATGGAACGTAACTTACGACGATGTGCTGCGGCAAAGGGGTCTGCGACGAGAGAGGTCCCAGAGTGTCGGAGCCCTTAGAGTGTTCTCGCCGTACCGGACAGCTAACGCAGCGGCGGGCCTTGCTGGGACGATTCCCTGGGACTTGAGAACACCAGAGCGCCGCCATTTATGGGTAACCCCGAGCGTAAGAAATATAAGTGCGTCGGCACAAAATCGACATGTGGCAGAAGGAGTGGGACGACTTACAAGAGGATGCCCCAGGCGCCAGTCTCCGCACCCTAGCCCCAAACATTAAGAACTGGCTGAACCGGCCGACAAAACCGCCTAAGCCCTGACAGGCCTCGGTTTCCAAACTACTTAGGTCCTGACAGGTTACGGCATATTTCAGTCCTGTGTAGGATCAGAAAGGCTTCCAGTCCTAAGTGCATTCACTACGGCGATGATGTGATTGATGTGCGCAAGCAGTCCCCAGTCAGGTCGGAAGACACGACTGGTATTTAGTGCACTGGAGCCTTACACAACCGGCCCAAGTTTCCAGGCAGTTTCCCTGCCGCATTGGCCTTGTGTGCAACCGCTATTTCGAGTTAGTCTTCTAAACAAAACATATGGTTGTAACACGGTAGATCACGGGACTGTATGCAACTGACTTTAATCGACAATTCTTCCAGCGAGACTAAGGATCGTTATTCGATTCCAAATCAAGTGTTCGAAAAATAGAGAAAGTTCATTTTCTATTTGGTTATTCCAAGAATGGATAGCGTCTATGTGTATAGTTATCGTGGCCTTGATGGCAAGAGAAAGTGGCCAGATGACGTAATGTCGTGAAGACAGTACTGCGGCCACTCCCGACAAGGGGTAATAGGACGACCATATTCTATATATAGCTACCGTAACTTTAATAAGGACGCCCGGTGCACATCATGCATTTTACCAGTTAATATATATATGTATATATATATAAATATGGTGGAGGACGGTATTATGTGACAGGTTACAGTGAAGACTGTCGATAGAGTTACGAATGGACAGAGGATCACAGGATAGCTCATTTACTTGATGCGGTACCCCTGATGCCATCTCAGTGGACTCGCACTAATCGAGTAAGATTTGTAGCAACGAGACAGCACGAAGAGTAGGCAACCATAGGAAGGGGAGAGACAGGGATATCTGTGCATAAGCATTGCCATCACCAACGCCATCATCACAAACACGCCCAACATCACCACCAATCAGCATCAACATCACCATCGTCGTCCGTGTTTTAATTAAACATCATTACCATCATTATGTACTAGGTGACACCCATGGATCGGCGTATCGATCGCGTCTTTCTCGTCGGTTTGATGACCATGATGCTTCATTAGCCAAGATAATGCTTGTTCAAATTGCATTTATTGCTGCATGACAGACCACGTCAAGCAAGAGACCGAAAATAGTTGAAATAACTCGGGCTCTCTTTCGCTCTCTCTCTCTCTCTCTATATATATATATATATATATATATATATATGTGGTATCAACGCTTGTCTGGTAAAGGGGTGAGTGACAGGCACTTCGTTTTCATCTTTGGTCAGCCAAACATTACGATCACACATGATTAGAACAGATCATAGAAACGGTGTTGTTACATTTGGTGTTCGAATTTAGAATGTCGGTGAAGTGGCCCAAGCTAATATTCAAAGAGCATCTATTATTTAAGAGCTTGAGCAAGCCGTTGTATTACGGACGTTGCAAAGGTCTTTAAACTTAGTCATAACGTTGTGTAACGAACCTATGGCAGATTTCGAGAGTTGGGATCGATCGGTAACCGTGCTCATGAAATGTTTTGCAAATCGTTGGACAAGTGCGTTTGCGAATCAGGAGGAACCCACGTTGGTCCGTCCCAATGGTAATTTGCTAGAGAAATTTAGGTGTCACCTGCTAGCCCCAGAAGTATTGTAAACAAAGATCTCACAATGGTTTCAAATCGTCTTGTGCAAATACAAGAGCCAACTAGCAGAAGCCTATCAAAGGTTGACTTTGTTTAAACATTTTCTACAACCCTTTCAGCATGGTCGCCATCTCGACGTATTGTGGACAGATGAATGCAAGTTCGATGTTCACCTTTAACCGCAAGAACTACCGAATGCTTGTCTAAAGCTTCAAGGAAGCTACGGAAGTTGAAAAAGTCATTGACCAGTCGCGGCCACACCCATGGGTATACGCCAAAATATCAGCACCGAAATAACCGGCAAACCTTCGTTGATTTTCATCGACCTACCGCAAACCGTGATGACACAGTTTTATTGAAGCCATTGTACTTCCTGGACGCAAAACAACTTCCAAGACCGACCTTGAGTGTTCCTGGACACTTACGTACACGAGCAGAACCGTACAAGAGCGATGCAAGAAAAGCCTTCCAGACATTTTGTAAAAGTTAAAGGGGCCACTGCGGAGTGCAGGTCACACCCCATGGATTTTTGGTGTCAAGTTATTTGTTGACTTTGAAAGCCGGGCTTGGAACTATTCAATGCCAAAATTTGGACGATCTCAAGCACGCCTTTCGCGTGTAGCGGGATAAACTTAACGTTTCCTACCTGCGACAAACAGTATATGTATATATATGTTTTTCCATAACGAATTAAAGTACCTTATAACATAACTCAACGTCTGTTACTATGTTAATATATGTTGTCGTTATGTAATTGTAAACTTAACGTTACCATAAAGAAAACAATTTTCCAAATTTATATATTTCAGGTGGAGCAGAATAATTTGCCGAACACGGCAGTCTGTCTGGTTTCCCCACCAAAGGACTCGTTCACCCGCAACGGCGTTTTTTTGTCAAATACTGTAGTAATATATATATATATATATATATATATATATATATATATATATATATATATATATATATATATATATATATATATATGTATATATAGCATCTTGACCTGAATATTCCATATAGCACCATGCTATATGCTACACCCCTATAGAAGCGTACGACTGACAGGGCTACAACACACCGCTTTCTCAACACGACTCAAAGACCCATAGCGCTTAATATCCCCTGAAATGCCAAGCTCTTATAGAGGCTCTCCTTAAGGACCATGGGACCTGGTCTACGGTAAGAAGATTTGCATAATTTGACTTGAAAGTGAAAATAACTGCCGCACAAAGTCGAACAGCCCTAATGGCAAGTTAAAGTGGCCAAGTAAAGTAATTTCGAAGATAGTACTGCGACTACCCCCGACGCGGGGCAAAGAAGATGTCTGAATTTTAGTGGGTTAGTGAAACCCACATTACTGTGGTTTTAACAGCGACGTCTGGTGTGCATGTTTTACGTTACCAGTTAATCGATATTAACACAAAAATTATGAAAAAGACATATATATATATATATATACTTTTTTTTTGCAAACTCGAATTTGTTACATTCGCTGTTATTTGAAACGGCCAGCAGCTAGCATCAATAATCTCGTTAGTGACGAGATTAGTGAGATGAGGCATACACACTAGAATACTACAAGCCGCTCTTCTTTCTTTCTCTCTCTATTTTTCCATTTCTCCTACAAACGCAAAATAAGAAACGTAAAAAGGAACAATGCACTTACTACACGAATTGAAATAGGAGACCAACTAAGGTATACCACTGAACGTGGCAACGGCGGGGTCGCCGCTGTTACCATTGGCTTGTGAGCTGCAGATTTGTTGTTTTTTTGAAGGCTAACTGGCATGATTATGCTGCCACAATATTTATAGCTGACGCGTTGTCTGTTGCGGGTGCCTCTTCTGTTGCGACTGCTACTGCTGTTGCAGCTGCTGCTTGCTGCTAGGCTCACTCCTTAAAGCAGTAACCTCAGCAGCAGCAGCTGCAACAACAACAGCAGCAACTGCAACAACAGCAGCAGCAGCAACAACAACAACAACAACAATATCAACCGTCTAGCAACGCTCGATGAATGACCAGCCACTGGGAGAAGGGATCGTCTGCGATCGACCCAGCGGGCCAACCGCAGAGAGACAGAATTTGGGCGCTGGGTTCCTTCGGCCGCTTTTTGAACTGCGGGTCAACGACGTTGCTGTCCTGCCTGTGTAGGCAAATCTTCGAATTTGGATCGATTGCCGTCAAATCCAGCGCCCAACACCCCCTCCTTGATCTGCCTGGCCAAGACATCTCTTCAGCCACCCGCCCACCTAACTACGCATTCAGACAGTCAATTAACTATCTACTCTCCCCCGCCTCTCGCCTACCGCTTGTACCTTGCTGTTTCATTAAGCTACCTTAGGGGACGCACAAGGTACCCCACAAACACATAATGGGGATAAGAGGGGAAGGGGGTGCGTATCGCAAAACGAAAAGTTTTGTCAAGTTCTAATCTTTCAGACGTCTGAATGTTTACAAGAGCGACCTCACGTCTTTTTCTTCCTCTCGAACATTATATTTCTCCTTTCGTCTCTATTTGTCTCCTAATGATGCTTGTTGACGCGTTCCAAAGCAACAAATACCTAGTTATGTTACCATGGGCCGGAGATGTTGAGATATCTAGGGTATTCCAAACAGTCCTTGTGGCAGCATGACCGCAGACTCTCAGCGGTGACTCTCAACAATTCTCAATGAGCTTCGCTCAAAAAAATTCGATCAACAACAGGGATCGAACTGGCAAATCCCCGGTAGATGACAACCATGACTAGCGCACTAGTCCCCTAGACCACGCTGCCAGTACGCTTTGGTACGCTTGCAGCCTGGCGGCTGAAAAATTTATGCGCCTATCATGCCACTCTCGAGACCCAAAATATTCCCAGGTCTGGCATAGACTTCTAATTCGCCTATGCCATCTGTTGCGCTGCCCCATTCTATATCATGTTCTGTTGTCACCGTCGTTTCCGCACCACAACAAAGTCGTCGTCTGCCTTTGGCAATCGCAGATTTAGTGAAAATGTGTCAGGATAAAGAGCTTAATATAAAACACAACTGCCTCTGGATCGGTATTGGTGTTACCGTAGGTTGGAACGTCGTTGCAACATTATCCGGTCGTTCCATTTCAACAGTTCCTATTAGATTGCTACTGTCAGTACTTAACTCTGTAGAAGTCGGGCTGCTCTCGGCATCTGCGCGGTTGTTTCTGTTGCTCTCTCCAGCAGGTTCTCTCGGTCTTGCCGCAGTTTTACAAATTTCCTTGTAAGTGGAGTTGAAGATTCCCCTAGTTTAGATAGCCAGAGCCTCCGATGAGACCCTGGAGGAGTTTCGAGTTTGTTGGAGAGAGCCCCAAGAGCGAAAAACTCAGAAAGTGCTGGACCACTAGGCGGTAAAAAGAGGCAAGACGCACTTTTACCACAGACCCTAGATCGCCTGAAGGCTTGTTTTGATCCAGTGAGCAGGAAGTGGTTATAAGCCCTTCCTTCGCCGCAGCTGGGGACGATGCTGGACAATAACACACTCTGCATCGTCTCAGGTATGCGGCTTGAGAAGGCTGTCTGCGCAGAGCACATCTGTGACCTATGCCAGTCCAAGCGTCAACAGCCTCCTACGCCCTGATAAAAAAAAAACCCTAACACCATTGGAACGGGGTCGTCTGCTATTATGGGACGTGACGGTTTTATGTACACTTGCCGTAGCAGTTACATTGCGCGCACAAGTCGGGAAGCTGGCGCGAGCGCACGCCTTGCTGAAAGTCGTAAATTGTCGAAGCACAGGAAGCTGTCGCCGCAATACATAATTCAGCCGATCGCCATGGAAACGTTAGGACCATTAAGTGAAGCGACCGTCAAGTTCCTCAAGGAGCTCGGAAAGGGGGGTAACTGCTGTGACGAAGGATGCGCGAGCCGGGTGGTACCTGGTGCAGCGTATGTCCATAGAAGTTGAACGTCGTACTCGCGTTCTGAGTGCGATCCCTTTAAAAAGTGTAACTATATATATATATATTTTTTTTTTTACATTTGTTCAACAAACGTTGGGATCTAGCACAACTCGGTGAAAAAGGCATTTTTCCAATCGAACAGGGGGCGGAAATGTCTTCTAAACATGGGAGGTGAGCATGAAAACCAAAATATACGGATTGCAAAGAATTTCATTTCTTGGGAATTTTTTTCTAACAACAATTGTTCTGTTTTAAGCTAACGTAGAATGCAATTCAGCAGATGCAAAAAGACACGCATGATTGGTTTGTCGATAGGATGGCTGTGGCTCTCGCAATCGCTGTTTGGTAAATATATGTCAGGATAAAAAGCTTGATACAACCACTTTTGGTAATTTTGCTTTCACTCCAAAAGGACGCTTTTCCGCCTGCTTGCAGAGTTTTCGCAGAGTTGTACTAAACCCTAATATTCGTTGGACGAATTCTGAGAGATCATATATGCAGGCACGAACGATAGCCTTTTCTGCAAAATGTCCTGAATGGTTACAAATGTTTGAAATGCGTAATCAAAGAAATTTCAAACTCAATGAGGAATTACTGAATTTAAATAAATTTGCCGTCCAAAAAAGACAGCCCCATAAAAAAAAATATATATATATATATTTATATATATATATATAGCGACAACGGTGACCGCCTATTCAGGCTGAAAAAGTTGCACCTGAATATGACTGGATTGAACAACTGAACGCTTTTAGAAAGTTACAAATGAAGAGGATCTCTTTCGATTCACAGCCATAGTCACGTGCCTGATACGACGGGCACTGCGTAGCAGAGAGAAAAACAGGCCAGGCGAATCAAACGCGGAGGCAATTTACGAGAAAAAAGTTAGCAAGAAGAGGATATCATGCCGCTCTCTAGATGCGCCCGGTCAGCGCATAGTCTGGCTGCCAAGAGAGACGCTGAGACGAAATTTCCAGAGCTCCCATGACTTTAAGTGGCTTCACTTAAGAAACTTTGCTGTCAGTCCGAGCAAGGGCTAAAGAAGCAAGGCGCACGAAAAGTTTGATGACTTCCCTCGAACGTCTTTGCGTAGTTCATAGGAAGCAAATGTTATAAGCGTTATTATTAAGATTGGTGTCATTTGTTTGTCTGTCATATCGTGCAGAAAATCACCCACTTGGTTCTGCGTACTTTTTCCCTAAATTAGATCAGAGCCTTGGCAATTCATTTATCACATCTGTCCGATCGTTCTGAACGCTGCAAAAAACTTCGAACTAACGTCAACTGCGAGTCCATAGAGGCTGCATTGGATACATGCGTCTGATTCGAGTATTTTTGTGGGACATCCATTTAGTGGGACATCAAACGAAATGTGGCACCGAAAAGAACATGTTCGTAACAGCCATTCGTCTCGTGTCACTCACTGTCTTTAATTTGAACTTTATTTTTGTCTTCTATTTTATGTTTATCATTAGTTAATATCGACCATTCGTCATCACGAGACTTTTGATTTTTTAATGAACTATTGTTAATATATTTGAGTATTATATTATTACCCTGTATATATATATATATATATATAAATATATATATATATATATATATATATATATATATATATATATATATATATATTATATATATATATATATATATATATATATATATATATATATATATATTTATATATATATATATATATAAATATATATATATATATATATAAACAAAGCCCAATAATAATAATTATTATTTTGTATATTCCTGTGTGTGGCTTCCATCATAGGCGCCATGAATTGACAAGCGAACAAAGCAGGATGAACCTGGCTTAAACGTTTAGACCTCACAATTGTTATAACAGAAGGATAATAAGATAATATATATATATATATATATATATATATATATATATATATATATATATTATTATTACTACTGGTTATTATACAAGGTATGGCCGACCGAGACTTTTTCGGCGGTTGTTGCTCGGTTATTGTTGCTGCTGTAATCGGAATGGCTCGTAGGACATGTCGCTGTTTGTGTTTGTTGGATGGCGGTCACTAATCAAACGGCAGCGATCTGATCTACCGGCGTACCCGCCTTCCCATGACACTAGAGGAAAAAAGTGCTTTGAAAAACAGAGATGAAAAGAGAGAGAGAATACCGGCCTCGATGATCAAGCTCCTAAAAGCAGAGAAGAACCTGCCTGACCTGGTGATCCACTTGAACGGTTGCTTTCCCGATATATAAATATATATATATATATATATATATATATATATATATAGGTGAAGAAGGACGACAAACTCAGTTTCTGTTGCAGGCTCCCGATAGACATACGAATGGACAGAGGATCCTAGGATCCCTAATTGATTCGGTACGGCACCCCCGTTGCCGCACCAGCCGACTCCAGCTGACTCGCACCAACCGAGTCAGACTTATAGCAAACAGACAGACATGAGGAGAAGACAGGAAAGCATCGAAAAAAAGGAAAAAGGACAGGGAGATCTGTCCATAAGCATTATCGTCACTATCACGCCATCATCGGCAACACCATCAACATCACTACCAATTATCATCACCGTCATAGGTGTTTTTTCATCATAATCATTACTTCATCTCATACTAACGGGCCCCGACGGCGACGTATTGAACGTGTCGTCCTCGTCAACTTGGTTATGATGCCTCACCATCCGGTTACAGCTCGTTTATGTCGCATTTGTTGCTGTCGGCATGACATACCACTGCAGTCAATCAGCCAAAAATAGTTGACACTATTCGGGCTCTCTATGTGCCCCTCTCTCTCTCTCTCTCTCTCTCTCTATACATATATATATATATATATATGTATATATATATATATATATATATATATATGTGTATGCACTGTTGCCCATGACGGCCAACAGCAAGACCCTGGCTGGTGATTTAAGTTACTTGACAGACAAAAGTAGGCCACTAAACGTGACAACGGCGGCGCCGGCGTTGCTTACCGTCGTACCATTGTGTTATAAGTTGCAGATCTGGGGGGAGGCTGCATGTTTTTGTTGCCGTAGTATTATGGCTGATGCGCTGTCTATTGCTTGTGTGGTTTTCGTTGCGGCTTCTGCTGCTGCTGCTGCAACAACAACAACAACGACGACAACAATATCTGCCGTATAGCAACAACCAGTCACTGGGAGAAGTGAATCGACCGGTGACTGGGCCGATCATAGCGAGACAGGATTCGGCCGCTAGGCTCCTTCAGCCGCTGTCCGAGTGGGCCAACCACGTTGCCACTCTTCCTGCCAGTGTGGGCATACCTCCGAAACGGGTCGATCCGCGCCAAATCTCTCGTTCTCTCGTTTCGTGTCTATCGCTTGTACCTTGCTGGCTCATTAAGCTACCTTTGGCGGACGCGCAGGGCCCCCATATGTACACGCTGTCATACGGTGATTTGCTGTTACAAATGGCCCCCGTAGCCGGAAGAGTGCCGCCGAGTTTCAATACAGCCGAGTTTTCTCAACGTTGAATCTAGCCGTAAGTATTCTCCTCAGTTGATTGTTTTATCGGCTACTATGAGATGTGTTCTCTAAAAAGGATGAGGAAAACTGGAAGGCTTTATTGACCTTCACCCTGAAGATTTACATGTAAACAGAGAAGAACAGCATAGAGATCAATGCCTAGCGACTCTAATGAACAGAAACGTATGGCACTTCGCCAAGTGACAGTTTGCAGGTCGGACAGTTTGCAGGCAAACGGACGCTGGCCGATACGGAACGTGGCGTAGCCGAATATCAGATTTCCACTAATTTTTATGTGTGGTGCGATCGAATTTTGCTATCTAATATTATAGTCGCCCGCACCCAAAGGTAATGAGGTATCACCAGCCGGCCGCCGGTGTCTGATTCACTGGCAGGGCATCTAAAGGAGTCGACCATGGTATTCACCAGCCAACTATGCACAAGCGACGCCGCTAAACGTACCGTATCCATAATCACACCTTTAGGGCCACCGATCTGGAATCGTCAAGCGTCTGGAAGGAGACGCTCTGAAGTTGATGGGAGAACTAAGCAAAAGGCGCTACGAGCTTGCGGCAGAGCCACGGCCAACATTGAACGCGCGCCAAAACATCGCATTTAAGCTGCGACGAGCAAATGCTAGGATGCTGCTCGCCCGAAGATCCACTGAGCAAAAACATCAGTATTGCTAACATATTGTTTTATAATTTGATAAAGTGTTTGTTACAATAAGGATTTTACTATATATATATATATCCCGTATTATTTTTTAAATGATTAAATTAAAAAAATGCGGTTGCACACATGGTCACCGCGACAGGGAAGCTCCCTGCAAACGTGGGGCTCAAAGCCGCTAAAACTAGTCGTGTTTACGTCCCTTAACCATATAATAGCGTCCCTTAATTGCCAACAGTAAGAACAAGTGGGCTTGACTGTGCCTAAAACCTCTCTCTGACGAACCTTGACTTACTGAACACCACGTATTTCCGACGTTTACGTCAGCCAGCTTGACTGCATAACTTGCTTCTAGGGAGACCAGAAAGTCGGTTACGTTGCATTTTAAGCAAGCATGCTACGTGTTTCGAATGGATAGGTTGTCGGCAGTGTGATGGAGAATGCCGTCGTATGAGCGGCAGGCGTCAACTTGCTAGACGCTAATATGCGCCCTCCATAGAACGGCTCGACGCACCTTGAGAACGGGTTCGCGAGCTGTGGCCAGGATGACCTCCATGAGAACCGATTGAGCGCGAGTCTTCCCTTCCACGGTCTCGAAGTAGTGCCACACATTTCCGAACTTGCGGGGGGGGGGGGGGTAGGATTAAAGTTTTTAGTTGGTGAAAGTCTCCCACTTGATGCCGTTGGTTGCCAGCACCGATCGTGCATTTATTTCTCAATATCCCATACAAAAACGTCCCTTTCTGGTGGCCGTTCTGAGCCTAGACGGTGCTCGCGGCTCTGATAATAAGCGTTTATGGCGACAGCTTTAAGTGTTCAGTCAAACGTAGCCTGGGCAGTTTTGTCCAGCAGACGGCATACGCTGTCTGCAACATGGTCTATCGAAACTGTGATTGCACGACTCGCTTTCAGGATGGCATCTAGTAAGCCTATGTATGCAGTATACACACGAGACGACGTGACGGCATAAGGCAGTCTTCTTGGCCAACGTTACGAAAAAGTGCGTTCAAATATCACTAGGTCGTGTCTACGATCCTTGGACCGGACGGAATACCCTGACAAAAACAATTGCCGCGGATAGTCAGAGACTTTTTAGGACGGGGCAGCTTCCAGCCGATGGAAGGCGGCAGACCTCGTGCTGAGACTCAAGCCAGGGGCGCGGGTGGGGCCCCCGGCCCACAGGTCAATCTGCCTACTAAACACAACAGCCAAGCTATTGGAACACCTGATCGTTAGCGCCTGCAAATGGTAGTGAAGGAGAAACACGCACTTACAACCATTCAGTACGGGTTTTACGAGGGCCGATCCACGTTATCCGCCCTGAGACCTATGCTACATCATGCCTGTAAGGAGACCACATGATACCTCAAAACGCGCAGATTTATTTTCCTTATACTTTTTCGTGTTAAAAGTGCGTTATGTACAGCCAACTGAAGCGTTATAATGGCTGCAGTGGAGCAAAAGGGCATCTCGCCCTACCTGCGGCAAATTATTTCATCTTAAATGGACCGGCGGGTGCTCATCGTAGGGAACCACATACGGCGTGTTGTGGATGTTTCAATGTTAATTGGTCTGGCACGAAATCAGACACTTAGAGCTGCCCTAGTTTAAGTCCGTGCCTTGCTTAGAAGTGGGAGATCGGTCGGCCTAGGAAGGAAACAGTATCATTCGATGTTTGAACGAGCTGTAAGAAGCATATTGCGAGATACAAACTCTGAAAATGTTTTCATCAAATACATGCAGTTTAATATGCATATTCTGATCCCACTTGACGTGTGATCTCAAGTGGGGTCACATGGGGTCACACAACTCACTACTGACGAATCAGTAGTAAGTTGTGACATAATTAGCACTTAACGGCCTCTTATAAGCCGCTCGGTTCGTAAAAACAAAAAGAGCCAGAATTAAACATATTTTTAAGAAGATTGTTTTTCATTCTAGACCATCCCCTACGGGCTTGGAACTCACCGTGTGGTCTATATCTTCAATGCACCGAGGGCCGGACATGCTGAGATATCTAGGATTTCCCCAACAGTCCTTGTGGCAGCATAGCCGCTGACTCTCAGCGGTATGGTTTGTCAAATACTCCTAATGACCATCGCTCAAAGAAAATTCGATCAACAACAGGGATCGAACAGGCGATATCCCGGTAGATGACAAGCATGACTAGCGCACTAGTCCCCTAGGCCACGCCGCCACTTTAACAAAAAGAGCTACCGGCCCCTAGCCAACCGGCAGCATAAATATTGGTCATCGAGACCAATTGTGTACGAATACTGATCGACATTTGGATCAATTAGACAGCACTGTGAGCTACTGCTGTGAGAATCAATTCGTCGAAGTAATTGTTTCGTTAGTGTTGGCATAACACCGCAGCAGCAACAACCGCGGCAGGAAACCATTGGTTGTAGCTGCAGGAGTAGCTTACTCTGTTTCAGCTATTGTGAGTTTTGTTCGGAAATTGGTTTTCCTGTCTACCAATGGAAACGAAGTGACATAACTACGAATGCGCAATCTACGTGCGTTACCACGCAAAAATGTAGAGAGCACAGTTAGGGCCGAGCAAAGTGACGCTATCGCTGCTGCTACCGAGCCAGTTGCTACAGACACATCTCAAAGAATCAGCCGCCTTCGCACAGAACTGGTAAACTGCGACAATAGATAGATGGACCAAGCAGTGGCAGGCAGTGGACTGTCAGATAAAGCCATCACCCAGAAGCATACAAGAGAGCCTAAGCACACCAAGAGAACCTTTATTATATTAAAGCCGTCATCGAACAACACCATTAAAACAACCTCCCTAAAAAATGTTTTTAATTCTAAGCCGTCATCGAGACGCGGCTAATAACGGAACCGCGACATTGCAAGAGCGAGGAGGCGAACAACGAGATCGCTATGACAGCCTTGATGGAACGTCTTGTTTCACTGCAGGAGCAGCAGAACTCACAATGATCCCTAACCAAGAATCGGCCTTTTGGTGGTGATATCACACTGTTTATGTAATTCTGGGAAGAATTTGAAGCCGCTGTGCATAACCGCCCCCGTCTGAACGACATTCAACGCTTTAAATACGTCCGTGATCACCTAGATGGAATACCAACGAAAGCATTGCAAAGGATGCTGCCAATGGGAGATAATTATCACAGAGCTATTCGGGGTTCGTGTTTGATTCAAAGGCATGGTAATTTGTATACGATCGTTAGAGGCGTATTTATGAATATGCTGGCGCTGTCAAAGGTACAAAAAGTATCAGACTTTGCAGGTGATAGTTCGCAACGGCCACTGCACTGAAAGGGTGGTGGCCGTCAAGGCTAGGGCGCATCGAGCGCGATGCTGCTATTCAACTATCGCGACAGCGGATCTAGCTAAAACGGCTTGCCTGTTCGTCCGCCTCATGGCAATTACAATAAAGGCAGCTTGTCATCCGTCTACACAAACAACATCAAATATCAAAAGCGTAAGCCATGTTTACTCTGAAAGGGTCCCTATTACCATCATACACTGCAAGCAAAACATATCACTAGATAACCGCATACAAGCTATTGATGAGGCGTCATTATGCAGACGCTGTCTGAAATCAGGCCATAATGCTGCCTCCTGCCAGGCAAGTACAATACAAATGTCTCCTTTATTTAAAAAAGGGGTTGCACGATGGAAATGAATTGCTCGCATTCGCGGGCAAGGCGAGCTGTTCGCCAAACAAATGAGTGGTTAACGACTGCCACATTGGCTATCTCGTGCGGTTGAATGGAACCGCGACTCCGTAGGCTGTTTGATCGCACGTGGTAAAACTTATTAATCTGATCATTGCGTATAAGATATTTAAAAACGCGGTAGTCAACACGACGCTGGTACTCCGCGACACTTGGGAGTACGACTCTGTCACGCGTCAAGTTGCACCTTCTTGAAACTCTCTTTAAAAACTTGTCCTGAATACGCTGCAGCAAACATATATCCTTGTCGTAAAAAGGCGTCCACACGTGAGCACAGTATGACCATTTTGGCACTACTAGGGCTTCATAAAGACGCAGGTATTTGGAGGCATCTTGCCATGAGAATACTCTTAGTATAAGATTACTTAGTCGAGAGGCAGCTTTTGCTGAACCGGCAATGTGCGCCCGAAACTTCATATGTCTATCGAACGTAACTCTTAGGTCCTTGTAGGATGTTACCTCAGGTATAGGAAAATCTTTTAGCTGGTACTTGAAGTTGTCGGGAGCTGTCTTCAGGACCGCGCACTTTGGAACTGAAATTACCATATCATTTAGCTCACACCAGGTGGCAATACTATTAATGGCTGCTTGAATATTCAGGCGGTCCTCGTTTCCTCTAATCTAGGCATATATTTTTAAATCATCTGCATACATTTTGTATGTTATGTTCAGGTTGCGAAGACATACTCCCAAGTCCTGAGCAAAGATTATATACATAAGAGGGCCTAGGCAGGAGCCTTGAGGAACCCCAGAAGGGCATGGGGAGCGCTTCGAGACCGAGTCACTGACTTTTACGGCGAAGGAACGTTCCGTCAGATAAGAGTGACACCAAGCCAGGATTCGAGGGCCAATTCCTAGCGCCGCCATTTTAGATAAGAGAATCTTATGATTTACCCTGTCGAATGCTCGCGAGAAGTCAAAGTAGACCGTATGTATGGGGATGGCCCTGTTACGCGCAATAGCCCAATCGTGGCAGACCTCGAGAAGCTGAGTTCCAGTAGAGCGCCCCTTTCTAAACCCATGCTGATGAGGGTCCAAGAGTTCATAGGCGTCGAGGTAGTTATAAATTTTATCGACGATAATTTTTTCCATGATAAGGCACGGTATAGAGCCTTGAGCTACCGGTCGGTAGTTTTCTGGAAGGGATCGCGGTCCCTTTTTGTGCACAGCCGTCACAACAGACTCTTTAAAAATTAGGGGGACTTCGAAACTGCGGGTAAAGATCATTGCCAAAGGTTCCGCGAGGGCTAAGGCCAATTCGTTAAAGAAAATTGGCGGGAGCCCGTCGGGTGTCAGGCTGCACTTCCTCTTTGTTTCACGCAGTTTCGTGTAGATAAGCTCGGGCGTGAATACGACGTCATTGAGACAGGAATCTGTTGGCTTAGTCGCTACAAAGCTTGAGTCGCCAGGCTGTTTGTATACAGTTTCGAAATGACGTCTCAAAACTTCTGATTTATCAGCATCTTCCACAGCTATGTGGCCGTCACAGGTAAGGGGAGCTACCCCTACCTGGAGATTTAGACGCTTCTTGGCATAGCGAAAGAAACGCTTAGCGTCATTAGGATCCAGCTTGTCTTCTTCTATACGGCGTAAGCGAGATGATGCGCGACCTAGTTTGCGGGACAGTCGTATATGCAATTCTTCAGAGAGTCCAGACAAATCACGGCTTAGACGAGCGGAAAGTCGAGCAATATACTCATCGATAGGGGATGATTGGGCACGATATAGCGGCGAAAAACGATCAAGAAGGTCCAAAGATATATTCACAAAGGTTTCATATTGTTCGTTGTCAGAAGAACATATAGAGAGAATTTGGCGCCAATAAATGGACATCAAATACGCGCCAATTGCGTTAGCGAGTTAGTTAGCGAGTATAGTTTGCGAAAAATGTATATTCAATAACCATTTCCCATTCTCTGCTATCGAAGCATTCACCAAGCATTGCTGCCGCTTTCACTGATTATCTGCTTCCGTCTGGTCATGTCGTGACTGAAGACGTCCGAACAAAGAAGTCCGTCAAAGTTCGGCTTATCTTTGACACAGGCTCCCGGCGTACGTACATCACCAACAAGTTTGCATAGTTGTTGCAGTTGAAGCCAGAGGGACACGAATGGCTTCACGTACATGTATTCAAAGGGTGCAATTACCAACTCCAAAATTTCACGACCGTATCGTTCGCCGCTTGCACCCGTAATGGCGAGCATATGTTTTTTAAAGCGTTGGTCATCCGCGAGATTTTCACAAAGTTACCACCACGCATCTTTAAGATTATACGGACGAACGTGGCTATAGATTGGACCGAAGAGTGAATGAGAAAAGTCATTGGATATGGTGTATTGTTCAGCGCTTTCGACATAGCACGCATGTGATGGGTGTGCCATGAAGAGGGTGAATGACACCTTAGCAATAATGCCCACCAAGATAGGGTCGCTTGCCGTCATTCTTTCCATTTCACCTACTGATCATATGAACGGATTGTCCATTCCAATTTCATTAGAGGATTTTTGGAAGCTGGAGCATGTGGGTATTAAGTCAACAGTTGTCTGAACAAAAAATATTTCGATAACCTCACGGATAGCTTTAGGAAAAGCATCACCCAGGATACGTTACTCGTGCCGACTGAATTTCGATCACGGTGCAAAGGTGCCTCAACTTGCCAACAATTGGAATCTTACCCACAGACAATTGAACTCTCTTATTAAGAGGCTCCGGTCCAACCAAGATCTAAAGTGTGCGTATACAAAATAAAGGGATCTGTTGCTTAAGAATGGCTTTGCTGAGCCACTTCTGGAAGGTGACACTGCATTGTACATACCTCCTCATCTCCCAATCACAAACCCGTTTGAGAAAACATACGTCCGGCCTGTGTTTAATGCTCTCTAGCATACTAACGAACAGATCTCACTTAACGATTGTGTTACCGATGTTCCAAAACTGCTACCAACATCTGTCCAAATTATTTTGAAATTTCGATAGCAAAAGATTGCCAGCTGACATCTAGAGAGCTGTCGTACTACGCGGAACGATACTGACCAAAATGATGTGTAAAAACAGAATGTCCTTGATCAAGCAATCAAGTGGTTAGGCGGCTCGGGCGCCAACCCACGCGGGACTGCGCCGGGGCATCGCGCCGGTGAATGCATGACAGGATCTGCATATGCGGCAGACCTGTAGATTCTGCTGATCGGCATGCAAGAGAAGAGACTGACGTCTGCATGTAGTTATGCTTGTTTGCTATTACGTAACGTATTTAGTAACATATTTGGCCTCCACAAGTGAAAGCCAAATAAAACAACATTACGTAACATATTCGAGTTTTTTCTGCGAGCGGGACTAACGCCGGACTAATTTTTGACGCAAGTAAAGGGCAATGGCCAGTTGCAGTTTAACTAGGAAAAAGGTGTCAGGCGGCAACAGGCAACCTTGCGAGGACTTCTTAGTGACGTGCGTGTTTTGGCGAGGTGCCTTGCTGGCTAGGCCTATTTGGCTTGAGTACGGCTTATGGTGTGGGACGATTCTCACCACTCTCAGCGTTGGGTATGCTTAAAGATTGTAAGGTAGGATTTTAGGCGTAGAGTCGCCGACCGCAGACGATATCACTCTTACGACGGAAGCTTAGGTAACTTTGCCAGTGCTGGGCGGCGGACATGATTCCGGAGCACTCCGAGGGTTTGCGGGTGTCTCAGGGTGCACACTACTAACAGCGGAAGAGTAACTACAGTGGACACCCTGTTGTAACAGCCTGGGCTCAAAGTGATACGGTTTCGTTCGCGAAGGTAGCATATTTGAGTTAGACCCAGCAGCGCGAGATTGACTGCAATGCATGCATTTATAGATATATGTATACATATGCATATCCCATTCCCCATATATATATATAGCGTTGGCTAACGAAGACGCGTCTATCTTGCCACAAAAAGTTTCTCCGTTCCACTATCCTCGTATCTAGCCTACGTCTCGCGAGCTCGCCTTGCTGCGTGTCTCCTAGTTTTTCCGTCCGGCTTTTTGCCACAGAAGCAGCTGCCTGTGTTGCAGCTCCTGTGAGCTGTTCGTTCGAGCTCATTGATCTCCTCTTATTTTGGTCCCTAGGGGACGTTGTTGCCTCTGGTGCTGTTGCTGCACCACTACCAAGAGCAACAACAACAGCTGCGACTACCGCTTCTGCTTTACTACGGCTCTATCACGGCAGAGGCAGCTTATGCTTCTAGTGTGGCGTTGGGCTTCGTCGGCAGATTTGTGTTGTTTTATTTATCGCACAAATAGTAGGCCGAACTATCTCCTGAGCACGTGCAAATTATTCACAACGCCGCTCTTCGATTCGCCTGTATTACCGCTGCCGTGGCTGCCGAAGCGGCTGCGGCAGCCGAAGAGGCAAACGCCGGACCCAGTCAGACAGAACAAATGTCTGTTCGACTGGATCGTTCGTTGTTGCGCTTGGAAAAACCGGTCGGCTACTGGCGTCATTCCGCAATGTCATCTGCGTTAGACGAGCTTTTGCTTTGCGGTTAACATTGTGTTCGAACAATACCGGGGGCTGGTTCGTTTCACGCTGAGATGATGAAGTTTTCCGGAGCTAACAGGGGTTCTGGCCAGACATGAGCGAGCGAGGGAGGGCGGCTAGAGGGGAAGCGGCGACGGCGATAGAACGATCCGACGCACGGATATGGTATGGTCAAGATATTAATTGGCCGAAATGAGAACTCAGTGCGAGACTGGCCCATGTTGTAGGACAACTTTTCCCAGGCATAGAAAGAATATATATATACATATATATATATATATATATATATATATATATATATATACTGATACAATTTATTAATAATACAAATGGACATCTAGAAGCCTTCAAAAAGGTTTGCGAATACCGCAGATATAAGAGTTATCGTTGTTGCTGTTCGATGTGGCGTAACGTATTTTTTTAGACACTTTTCGATTGAGAACTAAACGGGATGATGCGTATTCAGAATAAAATTGCTTGACTTAATACATCCTAACTAAACCGCCTGAAACGCCCACGCTGGTGGGGACACATTGCGAACGGCAGCAAAATCTGACAATCACAAATGCGGTTGTGGTCTCCGCCCTCACCGCACAGTTTTCATTTTGTTAGCATCAGTTCTCGACAGACCACCCGCACGTACTGCACCGCAGCGGTACTGCGTGAATGGTAATTCGTATCCCGCCGCACGTTTGAAATGACAGTGGTGCATGAATCGAGACGGTAGCTCGCATTTGGCCAGGGGGAGGCCGGGACCATATTGTCCGCGACTGCATGGCAACCACTTCGAGATGCCACGTATGCGTGAAGGACGCTTAGTGGGCCGACAGCACGTCCTGCTTGGCGTACTGATTGATGCCAGTTGGAGGACCACAAAACGCTGTGGTCGACGACGTACTTGATCGGCGCCATAGCCCGGCGTGGGTTGTCACTGCACACCTTGTCACCTCGGAACCGGACGCGGCCACGACGGGCGCCTGAGATCATTAGATAATAATAATAATAATACGCGGCCATATGGTGGACCAACAACAACAACAAATCGCACGCCATCGCGCGAATAGGATTTTTATGCGTAGAAGTATGTGAAGCATATTATATCTACCTACAAAAATACCTCTACCGCAAGAAGATTGAGAGCATGGATAGTCCAGCTTCCGTTGGAAGGTAGGGCCAGATGATCCCACCCCCGTTTTAAGCCCGTCAACTTGGCTTTGATACTGAAACCAAGCATTTAAGTAAATGCTACCAAAAGCGAGGGAAGAGGAGGCACGCATTCTCAAAACACGGAGCTTAAAGCTACTGATGCTTCTGAAGGTCGCAAATGCCTTTAAGACGGCGAACGGCGGTGCCAAAATGGCATTGAAGGTATGCGACACGGCGTTTACAAGCCCATCAGGGACGGAGGATGGCCTAGTGTCAGAAACAACCTCCTTAAAAAATTGTGTCATTATGGATGCCGTAGCACGGAAAGGACTGTCCGCCTATCTTCGACGCATGATCTTGTCCTACCTAAAGGATAACACTCTATCACTGGAGGACGCGGCTCCACTATCACGGCTGGCACCCCATAGGGTTCGGTTGTGGTCCCAGCACTCCTTCGATTACATAATTGAGTTCATGAACATGGTGATTGCAAATAAACGAATAATTTGATTGAGAAACTTATCCGGTATTCGGAAGAAACCCGTTTAGCTGTACACATTACCCAACCCATTATGAAATAAAAACGCTGGCTAAGCGAAAGAAAGGCGTAATACGTAAGTTCGCAAGCACCGAAATTCTGTAATGCCTTATTATTTATTGTTCACATTCAATACATTTAAAACGTTACGCTCCCAAACAAACACATTTAGGAAACAGCATTTTTATAATGGATAATTCTGGTAACAAATCGACGGTAGTTTGACTCGGGCGACTAGTTTTTTGCTATCCAACGGATAAACTTCAGACAAAACAGAACTTCTCGAACACGCCGATATGTCCAGTTTCTCAATCTATTAACTTGTTATTTTGCGATTGCACACTTATTGAAGTGACACCCGGCCAGTCACACTGGCATAACATAATTTTTAGTTCCTAAAAACACATTTCTACCCATTTACATTGGAACAATTGTAATTTTACCGAGTTCTACGACTCCTTGAACATGATCCTTAATGCATATGTATATATATATATATATATATATATATATATATACAGGCTTCGAGCTTTTAGTACTCAGGGGGCTGGAACTTGGTTACACGCCCTACCCAGTCCGCAATTGGGACCCTTGGACGGCGAGACGACGCGCATAAACGCAGGACTGCGGCTTGGTTTGACCTAGTCGTGCCTCACCGATGTTGTTGTGATAATCATGTGAACGCGTTGGCCCATCATGGCCTGTCATGCGCCTTGAGTGCAGGCCGACGAGCACGTCACTCTGCCTTAAATGACACCTTTACTCGCGCACTGAGATCTGCCGGCTTTCCGTGTGTACTGGAACCCCCAGGTCTATCCAGGGATGATGGTAAAAGGCCAGACGGTTTGACTCTGACACCCTTTAGGCGTGGCCGAATGCTTGCTTGGGACGCAGCTGTAACCGACTCGTTAGCCCCTTCGATGGTCGTTGCAGGTGCGAACCAAGCAGGTCATGCTTCCAGGTTAGCAGAGGCTAACAAATATACAAGCAATGCGACACGTTGCCAACGCCTACTGTACCCTCCGCGATGATCGAGATAGGAGCATGAGCGTGAGTTTTGGAGTTGTTCCCTAGACAGGTTTATTTACAGTCGGCACGAGAGTACGTCTGATAAGCGAGAGCTCCGCCAAACTGGCGCTAGAAAGGCGCGTGCAGCAGGGACAGGAACTACAATGTCAAAATCAAACACTCGAGCTGTGTCACTGTGCTGACTTGACGACATACTCATATCAATATCTGAGATAATCAGATATTGCGGACTGGAATGAAATACGCGGCTTCTTTCTTTGTAGAAATCCGAATAAATCGGGCGTTTTTTTCTGGCTGAAACGAGTAGTGTTTGATCTATTTGCATCTCAACATCTATTTACCATGCAAACACACATCGTAATAATATCTAAGAGATTCTTAACAAAATTATTTGAGTCATGAAGTCACTGCTCTTATCAGTGTGTTGTTTTTTCGTGATTACGTTTTCATTGTTCAGTGTGAGCCATAATGGACGTATTACAGTTTGTGGTTAGTACGTGGCCGTTTAGTGTCGAGCCCGGTGGCGTGGTGCAGCATTCGTGTGCACTTCGCGGCCGGAGGAGACACATAGGTGCAGTACAGGTTCGAGTACCGCACGTTTGTATTTATAGGATTCGTCTAACGAGGCAACGCGCAAGCAAACCACGAACGGACAATAAAGGTTGGACGAGGCTCAGCCCGAAAAAGTTTGTTGTTGGTGGCCGTTTAATAATGATGATCCAGTTACTTCTTTTCACTTCGAGCGCCAAGCCGTCCTGAAATAGAATAGAAAGCATAATTATTTATGTAATAAATGGTAACTGGCCGCAGGGATAATACTAATAATAAAGAATACGAATAATCAATGACTGGCCGCGGGGAAATACGAACGCTGGCTAGCGAAAGCAAGGTCACCATAATCCGATTTGCATGCGGAACGGTTGCAGCGATGCACACCTTTGTCGGCCAGAGACAACCCACATGCTCTTCTCTAAACCTTGTTTTAAACCAAATATGCATGTGTTTTTCTGGCGTGCCTAAAACGGTTGCTAAGCAACGACATCGTTGACAAATTGTATTGCCTCTTCGTTAATATGGGTCTCTGCGAAGCTGATTCACGTTTCGCACGGTTTAGAGAGTCGGCAAATGGCCTGGTAAACTTCTCCTTCATAATTGCGCTATTGCTTGAGCGCCCTGCGTACAGAGCTTTACCTTGGAAAAAGACGCAAGAGATTGATTATGCTACAATTGCCAGCGGTGTCAGTTTTTCACGCAGTTCTCTGCAAAAAAACTAAAGGTGGATTGAAAACTTAATGGGCATTTATTCTACGCCCCCCCCCCCCCCCCCCCCCGACGTTACACCACCAGATTATATTTCATTCAGAGTATCACAGAGCGATTGAACAGGAAAAGACTAACTTCGTTAGAGTATTGATGAGAAGGGGTGGAAGACCCTCACGCTCCGTGAAAGAAATGACTTTTTGTAATAGTGCATACAAAATGAGACCAGCCGCAGAGAGAGTATTATTAAATAAGAGGAGAACAATAATTGCTTTTCAATCCAGGTAATCAAGCGCACATATTGGTATATATGCTTGATTTGCCAAGCCCGGTGGCGTGGTGCATTCGCGTGCGCCTTGCGACCGGAGGAGACACCCTTCCCCCGCACATTCGTGTTTAAGTGGTGTGTCTTATGAAGCCATGCGAAGGCAATTCTGTGGACGTTAAATGTTGTCTAAAAGTCAGCCCGAAAAAGGTGTAAGTATACTTAACGTTCTTTTAACGGTCATATAACTTATGTATATTAGTTGAATTATTGATATAGAAATATAATTATCTTAAAAATCTTTCCTTTTGTATTGTTTTTACAATACAATTATTATAAAAATAATAATAATACTTATAAAATAATAATAAGTATTATTAAAAAACCTTGCCGATTCTCAGTGGAGGGTGCTAGAGAATGTTGTCGAAGAGCATCACAGCGACCACATACGGATCTCCAAAAAGCATCACCTTGATCGTCACAGAGCCACGATGGCAGAACGCAAGCTGGCAGAGGGAGATATCCGTTCGGCGGCTCACACGCTCCTGTCCGTTGACACCTTTGCACCACCAGATGACCATACCTATCAGGAGCTCATAAACAAGCACCCCGCCCCGCCGACCAGCGCAAGTATCGATAATCTTCCAGCACCGAATCCTCAGGAAACATGTGTTGCGCAGGAGAAACTAATAGCCGACGCTGTACGATCTTTTGCGCTGGCATCCGGCCCTGGACTTGACGGACTCCGGACTCCTACGCGATATGCTGGATTGTATGGTGCCCTCTTCCGAGAGATTATTGACGGAACTGTGTTCCCTGGTTAAATTGGCTTTGAACGGTAAACTACCATCTTTTTGCCTTCCGATTTTTTACGGAGCCAAACTGACAGCACTAAAAAAGAAAGACGGCACCATTAGGCCCATAGCATGCGGCCTGACCTTGCAGAGACTGGCTGCAAAAGTTGCAATCGTCGTAAATCGAAGAGCAATTAGTAGTGCCGTTACGCCAAAGCAAGTTGGTGTTTCAGTAAAAGGTGGGGCCGAGGCTGCAGCACACGCGGTTCGAGGATTCATAGAGGCCGACGGTCCCCCACGTGTGGTGGTAAAGCTCGATTTTAGAAATGCCTTTAACACCATCCGACGCGACGTAATTCTCAATGAAGTGAAATCGAAAGTGCCCCAGCTTTTCCCATTTACATTGCAGAGCTACAGCAAGCCATCGCTACTATCTTGGGCTGATAAGGAACCTCTCCTTTCATCCAACGGTGTACAACAGGGCGATCCGCTCGGCCCCGCTCTGTTCAGTATTGGAATCTCTGAGATAGTGGCCCGTATGGACAGTCCATTAAACGTTTGGTATCTGGACGACGCCACCTTGGGAGGCCCAGTAAACTCAGTTGTCGGTGACATTCTCAATGTTCTAAGGTCCGCAGACGAAGGAGGACTGGAACTAAATCCTTCTAAATGCGAAATCATCGCCGTAGGCGGAGATTCCCACGAGCAGGGCGAAATGTTCAGAACCATCGAAAACATCTTGCCCGGATCGAAGAGAGTTGATCAGGCGGACCTGGAAGTTCTAGGTGCCCCGATTGGAGCTCGAAGAATTCTTGAGACGATTACAGTTAAGCGCAACGCGCTTTTGCGGATTAAACCCCGCCTCATCGCAATGCACCCGCAGGCAGCTCTTTGCCTCTGGAGATATAGCTTAGGCTCGCCAAGGTTGAATAACATCCTGCGGACCTCCCCTGCGAGCAACGAGCTGGCCGGCCTGCAGGACTTCGACGACACCGCAAGGGAAATTCTAGGTGAAGTTCTTAACGTCACTCTGACTGACCATACCTGGCAAAGGGCAACTCTTCCCCTTAGGGAAGGGGGGCTTGGCATCAGGTCCGTGACGGAGCTTGCGCCCGTATGTTATGCGGCTTCGCTTCTAGAACTTGCACAACTCGCTGGGACCCTCGTCGAGCCTAATATTCGTCATGTAATACAAGTGACGAAAGACAAGGCCGAGCTAGCTGCAAGAAACGTCATAGGCCCTGGTCCCTGGGAGGAGCGCCCTACACAGCATACGCTTGACGGTTATAGGTGCAACATTGTGGGTCGAAATCTTCTCGATAGCATGCAATCCTCCACGGAGAGAGCGGTTTTTATAGCCGCCCGAGACACCTTTAGTAGCGGATACCTAAGGGCTCTACCCTCGCCGCAGCTGGGCACCATGCTGGACAATACCTCCTTCCGCATGGTGACAGCGCTCCGAATTGGAGCTCCCATATGCGAGCCATACACCTGCTCAGCCTGTGGGACGCCTGTAGAGAGTAACGGCCTTCACCCCCTGAGCTGCATCAAAAGCCAAGGAAGAGCCGCTAGGCACGCGGAACTTAACTCGATCATAAGGAGAGCCCTGCGTCGTGCAGGCATACCGAGTACGCTGGAGCCCAGACTCGATACAAGCAGTGACAGGAGGCCCGACGGAGTCACTATTCCATTGTGGTCTTGCGGTAAGTGTCTGGCATGGGATACAACAGTATCCTGCACTGTTGCCCCATCCTACCTGCGACACAGTGCCCTTAAGGCCGGCTGGGTCGCCGAACATGCAGATCGAGAAAAAAGACGAAAGTACAGGGACTTAGAGCCCAGATACCACGTCGTGCCTATCGCTATGGAAACACTAGGTCCCGCTAGTAAAGGCACAAGGAGATTCATTAAAGAGCTTGGCGAGCGGATACAGGAGAACACAGGCGACCGACGAGAGAGCGAGTTCCTGCGGCAGTTGCTCTCGCTGGCGGTATGCAGAGGTAACGCTGCCTGTATAACCGGGTCAATGTTTTGAGAGGAAGAGACTGCTACCGAGATATTTAATTATATATTAATACATGTTCAGACCTCACAATTGTATGATCAGCAATAAACAATAATAAAATAATAAGTATTATTATTATTATTATTATTATTATTATTATTATTATTATTATTAATATTATTATTATTATTATTTTTTATTATTATTATTACAACCGGCTTTTCCTCGGCACACTGCAAGCGCCAGCAGTTGCCGCAAAAACTTGCCTGTGAGAGCTGTAATCCGTCTGTCCAGCTCACTAATGAATCTCTTGGTTGTCTTGCGTACCAAACTAGTTGTTTCTATAGATATTGGCACTACGATGCAGCCCGTCTCCAAACCTTGGTACATGCGTTTTTTTCTCATTTTCAGCGCGCTCGGCAACTCATCCCGCCTCTACTGAACTGTGGCGTATATAGGAGGAAGCCACTGTGCAGGACACTGTAGCATTCTATACTAAGCATTTGCCCTTAGCCCATAGCGGGATTGTTACACCGTCAGGACTTTTGTCGTCATCAAGTCCTAATCTGGGCTTGAGCGTGCTTGGTATGCCAGCCCTACGTAAGGCTCTTCTTATAATTGCATTGATTTCAGCGTGTCTTGAAATTCTACCATGGCTTTTGATGCAGCTACGAAGGTGAAGTCCATTCTCAGTTACTGTGGTACCACATGCGTTGCAACTACAGGAGTTGCAAATCGGGACACCTATTCTTGCCAGGGGTCTGGTCCAATCGTTTGTCTAGCTATTAGCTCTGCGGCGTCTTTGGCCCTTGTAACTCTTTGGCGGACGCCTGGTTCGACCAACGTCTTTGCGAGTTCAAAAAAAACAAATTCTAAAAGAGACGCAGCATAGCACATAGGAGCCAGCTCCGTCGCTGCTCTAATACTAAGTACTCCTTCTGCAATTGGAAGGGTTGCTCTTTTCCAAGTATTATCATGCAGGTCGACAGTTAATATTTCACCTAAAATGCTTTATGCGGTATCGTCGTAAGCTTGAAGATCTTTGTGACGTTTAATAGCTGGTGAAGTGCGCAGGGTAATAGCCAAGTCTTGGCGAGCCCAAGCTGTATCTCCAGATGCACAGAGCTGCTTGCCAAGGCATCGCCGTTAAGCAAGGGCGCATTTGCTTTAGTCCAGCGCACCTGTCTTTAAGAGTCTTTGAAATCGATTGTAAGCTCATTAGGGGCCCCAGAAGCTCTAGCTCGTGAAAGTCAACGCGTCTAGATTTTGCCAAGACATTCGAAACCGCCCTAAAAATCTTTTATCATTACTTTGATTAACATCTTCTGCTATTCCTTTCGATGCAACAAGCACATTATCTCCGATATAGCCCCCTGGGCAACCTTCTCAGTGCAGTCTGTATGCTTTCGAATGTATTTGCAAGTACTCATAAATAAAACTATGCGTTTCATTTACTAATCTATCCATGTAAATACTTGTTCATTTAGCACACGTTTAAAGTGTGGTGACGGAATGTCGCAAAGGCCCGCCGTGATTTTTATTTTAAATAGTAGTGCTATTGTAGTATCGTAGTTTTATTTTAAATATTAGTACTGACCTTCTACAAGGAGTATGGTATAGGTATTAGATTGTCCTCAAAACCGGCAGGTTTACAACTCCTACACCTCGTGAAAGGCGTCATTTGAACATACTAGGTAGTGATAATCGTTTACTAAGTACCTGGTGCAGGGCATCTTCGCTTGCGTCGATAAGTAAAGCACTCGCTTGATGTAAAATGAAAAGCATCTAGCTGGTCGAAATTCGCCTTTATGAAGTTGTTCCATACCCCGTCAAGACCGTAGGTCAAAAACATAATCAACTGGAACTTGAGCATGAAACGCCTCACTACTGAGGAATGAACAATCTTCGGATGTGCTTTACCTACACATAAGGAGAGATAAAAGCCATACCCACTGTTTTGTTTATATGCGCTAAGAATGCCGCTCCCGTGCAATAAACTTGAAGGCCAAGACACGAAAAAGAGTTAACAACTCCCACGGTTGGCCGCCGCAGCTTATAACGTCAGCCAACGATGACCTTCCTGGTGTATATCTCAAGTCCGCTCAAAATAGGGAACGCGTTTATCATAGAAATTATGCGTTTATAGGTCGCAATGCGCGACCATAATATCGTCTGCATACATTACCATTACAGATTTTTGGTACTCCTTTCGGAGACAACATTGTCAGCGAGTGGAAAGGGGGGAAAGGTAAGTGACTTAGCGGGTCCTCCTGCGGAGGTCCCGCATTTTTCCATTTTTATCAAAGAAACTTGCTATAACACTTGGTAGATATCTTAACATATTTATTAATGCTAGACAAAGTGGTACCTCTTACTTGATTCCTTACGTAGCCATTGATGATGACTGCTCAGGGACTTCGGCATGGAGCTATCCATCTTTAAGTGTACCGCGTTTGTACTAGGTCGACATTACATTTAGTGTAAACATGACGGAAAATTTGAAACTAGAGCAATTAACAATCATTTGGATTTTCTGGTGTAAAATTGGCTTACAGTCCACCAAAACACATGTTTTCTATGAGCGAAGCTCAAATGTTTATCGTTCTGGAAATTTGATTCGAAGTGGTACCGTGTATCAATTTATTGCATAAGATATACTAAAATAAATATGAATCGAATTGAGACTTATCAGTTAAGGTTTCCCGTTGGGAGTTGTCTCTTCACAAGTAGCAGCCAACATCAGAGAAGTGGTTTTTCGTGTTCAGTCCTCGAAGCCGAGAGACAGATGCTTTCAAGTCATTGCCGTCGCAGCGGCGGTTGCTGTAGACCTGGTCGCCGACTGACTTTCTTTGTATATATGGTTGATTTTAAATGATTCCCACTCCACCTGGCAAATATATATATATATATATATATATATATATATTCAGATTCATGGTGTATTTGCGATACTGCATTACAATATATATATATATATATATATATATATATATATATATATATATATATATATATATGACACATTATTATGATATACTCTACATTATATACAGCTTGCACAGTTCGGTGACCGTCCCACTGCTTACTTAGTTACTAGTTACTGACTTGCTTAGTTACCACTGCTGCGTGGTTGGCAACATTGGTCGCCAGCTTTGTACAGTTTTTGGGTCGAGCATACCAAGTAATGGTAGCCATGCAGAACGTGCCTTGTCTACACCTTGTATAAATTATGAAAAAAGTGCAGTAGACTGCATACTCAGTCTGCATTGCAAAATGCATTGCGATCGGCGGTAATCGCACCGACCGCACAAACAGCTATATATATATATATATATATATATACAGAAGGGCCTGGTAGAGCAAGCAGGGAAGTGACCGTGCTATATAATGCCAAGCTCCACGATATTAAAACATTGTACGATAGCGAAAACTACGTGGTACTCTCGAAACACATTATTGAAATAAATGCGATATATTTGAGCCCGTTGCAAGCGACGCCGTCGATGCTAAAAAAATTCGCCCACTATCTGGATAGGGCCGAAGTCGATTTGGGAAATACAACGATTCTCTGCGGTGATCTTAATTACCAACTAGACGAAAAAGATCAAATAAAAAGAAAAGTGTCAGCAAAAACGCTAACATTCCCCAACTCGGGGTATCTAAAACCATAGAGCACGCTTATTTTGCGCCACGGGGCAGACCGAAGAGGGTTGTATAATAGCCGATTTATCCAGGTTGACAGAATTGTAAAAAGAGCTTTTTCTAACGTCGGCTACACTCACCATGGAGCTGCCCGTATCCGTAGTAATGCGACAGCAGAGAGCGTTAAAATGAAAATGACCCATTCTCCAGACAATATAGGTTTTCCATGCAATAGGGTAGGATCGACATGGTACAAGCATACATCTTTGCAAGAGCAAAGCACTACATGGTATAAGCATAGATCTTTGCAAGAGACCGCGCTGAAAATACAGCCAGCTACATCGAAGCAAAGCGTACTTGCAGGAGCACGATAGAGCAAGTCAAAGCAGAGTTTGAAGAGATATGACACCAAAAGTTCTTAAGGTAGGCCCGTAGACTTTAACTGTAAAAATAATGCAACAATATGCTTGCTCTGCCGTGTGCTCCGTCGCACCGGAGGTGCTGGCAGGGCACTTCTAATTTGCGGTCGCTGGCAGTTGTACGACCTCTAGCCGTGACTCCTTTCTGATGACTGTCTGTCACGAAGGATAACTGTATCACCGAGGCTCGCCAAAGGCTAGCGCAACCCTTCGGGAAAGCTTTGGAAGTTTGGAACGCAATGCAAAGGGCCCGTTGGGTAGGGAAACAGGCCCTGGCCTGATACCAAACGAGCACCGCAAGACACGCAGCCCACACCTAGCACCGTGCCTTGTTGAAAAGGCTGCTTTTAAAAAGCGTCGCCCGCCATTGTCTTTGACAAGTTGGCCTGTAAAAGGGTGTCCACTAGAATATCCTTAGGCTCCTCTACGTTGCTTCGATGTAATGCCAAAGTAATACCGAGCCTGGGGGGGTGGGGAGGAATCCGGGTTTAGTGGGTTTGCGAGTCTCACACTAGTCACGCAGGCTGCTAGTGGCGCATGTGCATCATGCATTCCCGAAACCTCCCAGAAAAAAAAAAGGCTCCTCTACGTTATACCCAGAATACTACAGCCGTCGTGGGCCAGTGCGATAATTACAGCCCGCCTTCATTCTCGGTAGTTCGTAATCGCTCTACCGGGGTCGATACAAACACGGCACTCACAGGTACACACGCTTTTATGTACGTAGAGAACCTGCCACTTTACTCATGGCGTCTTTTTCGTCTGCAGCAATCACTGGCCTCGTTGCAGCTACTATGTACATCGTCCGCGATTGCCTGGAGATTAACATTTAAATAAAACTGAGGCGACGAAGTTCCGCCGCGTGGGGAGATATACGGACAACGATGCATTACATATACATGAAATCAATATGAGTCAACAATACGTACAACCGATTTTGTGCCTGATAATAATAATAATAGTATTTTTAACATAGTAAATGACGTCTTTCAAGCACGTGGAAGAAGGAAGCCGTGAATAGTCTCCTTTTACAATTCTTCGACCTGAAGATAGCGACAACAGCCTCGTATAGAATACAGATCGGTTTGTTTTATCCAACTTAGAATAATTTCATAGCCCTCAACATCGTTAACGCTAACTTCATAAACAACTTTTTAGTGTTGCGTTGTATGTAGCTAGCGTCTACGCCCGCCTCCTTGTAGAGCACCTTTGGAGGACACGCAATCTCTCGAGGACAGATGCGCTTAATCAATACGGCTTTGATTGGGATCAGAGACTACCTGAAATAGACGACGTGCTGTTCTAGCAAGACACAGGCAACGAGGTCAAACGCCTAGAAGGGACCGAACTGCTGAAATCGACATCTGATTACCGGCTTTGCAGTCCATGGCTTCCGTTCCGGGAAGATATGTATGCGTGAGAAGTATCACGAAGTGTTGTCCCCTGAGTGCAGGGACAAACTTTATGGGCCCGTACGATCTCCAACGGTGATCGAATGCTCCGCCGCTGCGCCATGGATGATGAGGACGCTACCAATAGTACAATACTAACATGTGATCAATGTGGTCAAAGTATGAACTAATTACGAATATATATATATATATATATATATATATATATATATATATATATATATAAATAAATAGTTGCACTTTGCGCCCCTGCCAGCGGTAGGTGGCAGTAGTAGAAGTAACTGTAGGCTGTCGTCTCGTGGGACGACGACAGATCTACGAACACATTTCGCTCTTGTTGCAACTCAGTATTGCTGCTAATGTGCTTCGTACATAAGCATTCCTTAGTCAAGCTAGCTAACTTCCCGTCGTCGTTTCGACTCTCGATTTAACAAGGTTCCCATCTATCCAGGTATATATACATATATATACACGTCTATGTATGTATATTTAAATATATAAAAATAGACATCTATGTATGTAAATACATCAAGTGAGCGTTAACAATTGTGCCCTCGCTATGTGACCGAACAAACCGCTTTCAAATATGCCCTAGTCTTCATTCGACTGGACAAAAACCACAAACATCATAACAAACCGCTTAAATAAACAAATGTATATAATCTAAAAATCATTAAAAATACTAATGGCTAAAAACGTAGCTATTCAGTTATAATACAGCCATGCGTCTGGACGTCTTGGCTGCGGTTGCCTTGCCTGCATCAGAAACCCGGCGATACAAGCGTTTTAACTAACAAATTGCTTACGGCTTTCGACAAGCCGGTCTTCTCATTAAACGGCATTAAACGCCTCACCTGGTCTTGGCTGACGGAAAACAGCCAGATGGAGACACGTGTCGAGACCGGTGGTGGCGTAGCGCGTTTACGTGTGCCTCGCGACCGGAGGAGATACATAGGCGCATGGGTTCGATCCCCACCATTGCCCATTTGAATTTTTGCCGTCCGTTTGACGAAGCAATGCGACGGAAAACCAGTCGACGCGAAATGTTAGTTGAGAGTCAGCCCGAAAAAGTGTTTTTAGGGAAGGAAACGTGCTACTTGGAACCATCTCTTGTATAGTGTGCGCCTCGGAGGCGACGCTCTCGGTTCGTCGGGCAGGTGCGCTGCGAACAAAGCAGAAATCAGGCAAGGTTTGAGTATGCCGTGTTGCTGGTGGTGGTGGCGGAGGCGGTAGTGCTGCTGGTGTCCGAGTTCCACGTGATACTTTTAGCATTCGAAACATACGAAAGTCTGGGCAAATCAACTTACAGATTTTTATTCAAATTGTCAACAAGGATATCAAGGCTGCGGATGAAAGGCCAGTCTTACCCGCAGCAGCTACCTTTGGGCGTTAAACGCAGACACATCATAGCGATAATATCTTCAGTAGGTGGCGAAAAAATAGAACGTATATATATATATATATATGTATATATATATATGTTTTTTGACTGGATTTGTTATTCACTTGATATGACCTAAGTACACATTTCGCGCTTTTATATCAGGGCGCTTAGGTGTGGCAGCATAAACAAACATATGTAAAAAAATCTATTCTTACACACATGTACATATATACATGTGTGCGTATATTTGCGGGTGTTTGCAAAATGGCCACTTTTATAGCAAGCGTCGGTGAATTGCGCTCATACAAGCAACGCATGCACAGAAGTGGCTTCTCGTCGTCTTATTCGTTCAGTGCCGTCGCGAGAAGCCTCGAAGCGGGTCGCCGCTTCGTCTCTCCCTGTCCGCCCCCTCGACCACCGCGCAGCCATATTTCGAGACCGGCCTTCAAAGCACGTCTGCAAACGTTTCCTCGGGGGAAGAAAAGAAGACCGACTCTACAAGTCGCTCTCGGAACTCGCTGAGCCAACGACAGCCCAGCCGCCGGATAGGATCGCCCTGCCCGTAGCGAGTCGTGGCTAGTGCCTAATACATAGGCACTCTCAACGTCAGCCTAACGCTGCGAAACTCTAGCTTCTGGCATTCGCTATGAGCTCGCGTCCATGTTCCCCTGGACAGAATGAGTACACTACCCACTCCGGATTTAAATTGGGCTGCTGCCCATAAAGGCCACCTAGCTCATCATCTCGCAAATTCGGTGCAATTTTTTTCGGTGCATACAACACACGCCCCAGGGTGGTAAGCTAGCAGCCATATCAGAACAAGATATACAGTCTCAAGAGGTGTGCCAGCGTCCGGCACGTTTTTGTATTTATTTAGAATAACGGAGAGTTTGACACCCCATACCTTTGCCTGATATATACCTAGAGAAAAATGCAATTTTAGCCATTCCATCCAGAGGACTATTTCTGTGCAATGTGTGTCATTGATGCACGTTTTGATCTTTAAACGAACAAACTCGTTTAGACGCCTCGAATATTTGAGCACGACCGTTTTAGCTTAAAGCCGTTTTCACTGCAGAGGAGTCTTTATTTTTACTATACTTAATATAAATTACTATGCTTGTCAGATTAGCAGGGAATAGGGCTTTCGAAACCTCTATGTTATGCTGTTCGCAGAGATATTCTAAATAATATATGAAAAAAGTATTAGTTCGTTCTACATTTTCGCCGAAGTCTGGAACCATGTCGAATATCCTACGTAACACAACACTCATAGGACAAGAAAGTCGTAGTTACTCCCGCGCACTTCTCGATATAACGACGCTCAAGCGTGCTTCTAGACAAGCTGGACAGTTATCGGCCTTTAAATAGCAGAATTCTTTTATTTCAACGCACTTTTTCAATGACCACTCGATGGCTTTGGTAAAGTTGATCCCAATCTGCTGGCGCATTCTTATATCAACGCAATATCAAGAGCCAACTTCAATGGGACGTGGCGTGTGTTCCTCGATAATTAAAATGTAATGTGAAGTACCTTTCTTCAATAGTAAATGAGCTTGTAATATATATATATATATATATATATATAAATGTTGTTTAGATAATTCAGCGAGCTGCAAGTTTTGCTTAAATCTTTTACAAATAATGTTGACTTTTAGAAATCTTTCCATAAAGTGTGCCAAAAATAGGGCTTTAAGAGCATTTATTTAATTTCTCTATTCGCTATGGTAATAATTTTTGTATAACAGTTAGCTGTTTCACACCTCTCTCAGGTGAGCGCTATTCTACCGCTGAAGAGAAGTTAAATTTTTTACGCTAACGCGGTTAACAGCACTTGGCACAGGAAGCGATTTCCTATGTCGCACAGAGAGAAGTTAAATTTAGATAAGCCTAAGGATCTAAAGAATTCTACCTAGACGTCTCGGTCCCTAAATGAAAAAAACGCGAAATGTGAAATTTGTAAAAAAAATATGTGCTTAAGCGTGTTAAGGGCAATTTAGTAAGAATATATACTAGTAACGGACTTGCGTTTGTTTATAAACTAAATGCAGACATTTAGCACTTTCAAAAATTGCATTCATGTACAACGTGTTCTGTATGAAGCTTTTATACACCATCAGTGCGAATCTCAAAATGATACACACAAACAGAGCCTTGCGCAATAGGTCAGTAATTTTAATCGTTATTTCTACGAATAGGGGCCTTCTAAAAGAAGTACCATTTTTGCGCCTCTTCAGCATTATATCAATGTTTAGATATATTTTTTTTAAATCGATTGATAAGCATAGATATAGCCGTATGTAAAGTTTGTGTCCGTGTTTCAATATACTGATAACTGAATCCAATTAACATTGTATTTTTTATTATAATTATCATTTATCAATTTTATGTTCTTAGATAACATGCATTAATGTATGATTGCTAACGCCTGCTAGCTCGGCAACCCGTAGAAACAATAAGTATTAGCATTGCTGCACCGCATTGAACAAAAAGACGATTGTTTACGGCACGCTGTTCCCTGGAACCAGCTCCGCGGACGCGGCGGTTTAGACTGTGACGTAGCTGAAATGTTAAACAACTGAAGAGGCCCTCGAAGATCTGGAGGCTTCTGATAGTGGGAGGACACTGTGCCCAACACACAGCCAAACAAGGTCGTCCAAACAAGGTTGTTCTACTGGATGCTTTCGACTCTTCAATATGGCTCTCAAGCAGCATCGAAGCGAGCATCGATATAAGTACATGGGTGAACTGTATGTCAAACACGCCTGACAAGGAACGTTGCGTTCGTTATTACATTGGGCGCTCCTTCGGGAATGGTTAGGTATGCAAACGTTGTAGCGTAGGGCCTTGCTTCCCCGAAGCACGAGTCGGTGTGAATGTAGTTCGGCAAGCAAGTATGCTTTCAGGCTTTCTGTCGACTGTATCGTACAGAAACTATTTAGGCGTAATACCTATAATGACTAAATAATTACGTACATAGCGTAGAAACAATACCTCGCAAAAGTTGACACGCTTTTCTACCGTGTTTCTACTATAATAGGTTATATCGAGTGAATAAGTCACGCACCGAATAGTCTTAGTTCCCTAGAAACAACAGCTCTAAGTGCATCATTCTGCATGCTACTCTGACTCTGCGGGAAATTTCATCATCGCCATAACCCCCAGAGAAGGGCACCAGAGCATAGCACTGGTAGGGTCACGGCCTTGTACACCATAAGTAAGCCCTTTGTGGGGGACCCCAATCAATTTCATTCTATGCAGCGCCCTTACGACAGCATAGCACTTAAGTGCAATGTATTCTATGTGTTCCGTAGCTCGAGTAGCTGGTTGTCAGGTTAGGCCAGTAGCCTCGGTGATGAACAAAAAACTATAAATTTGGTTTTGTCGGTATTAGCAGCTAAACCGAAGGTTTTAAAAAATGCCAATTGTATTGTCAACATTTAGGGGAGATTGGTGCAGACCAGTATCACATTTTCTATAAAAATTCTAAAAGCTATAGTAGAATCAATACTTAGCCCCTGGATTTCTAATAGCATTAGTTTCTGAAAGATAAGAAGCATAAAAGGTCTGAGAGCTGAGACTTGGGGGGGGGGGTACCGATGTCAACCTGCTGCCACGAAGATTCTCACCAGACCAGCTTGAACCACCTGTCTCCGTCCTGCATGATAGGACCTAAACTAGGTAACAGCCGGTGCGGAGCAGCCCTGCTGAGGGAGCATATGAAACAGGAAGGAATCGTCAAGACAATTAAGAGCAGCCGACACGTCAGGAAAGGCTGCAAGACAAAACTTGTGTGCCTCGACAGAATCGGACATCCGCTGCCATAGGTGAGCCAGCGTTAGGTCAGTCAACCTACCCCTGCACTAGTTCGGCGATAGAAGTTTGGTCGACTCTAAGTGTCGATTAAGCCGGATCAACACAAGTTTTTCGTTGGCCTTTGAAATGTAGTCATATACCGAAATTAGCCTCTAATTTGCCTCTGTGTCCACTGTGTCGTGTCGCCTGCTACAGAGTCCGTTGATGAATTTCGTTGAGTTTGTTGGTGAGACCTCTCAAACATATTGACCAAAATAAAAAACAACCGTTATTCTAAATGTATTTTATTTGCCACACATAGTAAACATATTTTTATAAACGTTGTATCCGTTGGCTTAAAGCGTACTTTAAGCGAATGACTTTACTTTTATTATGATACTTTTTTTGCGGCAGCGCATGAAAGAAAACTATAATAAACGTGGATTATTAAGAGAAGTCAGAAGTAGATAGGCAGGAATGCCATTCACGGATGAATTAAAAGATCTTCTGTTTGTAACTGCGGCAAATAATTACAGTGGAACACGTCTGACCTGGAGTGTAACAACGTAGACGATATTATTATACTTGCTCAGTTAAGCTTATCACAGAGCTCAATTGAGTCCGTATGGATAGCGGATTATGTTAGAGCATGAACAACGACGCAAACGCTCGGTGAGCTTGTAAAACCGATATAAATCTGTGCATGTCTCTATGGAAACTCTGAGCTTTATCGGCACGAGAAGAGGGTTGTCCCTAAAGGGCCAGGCAAGACGTACTCAAGGCACTAGAGGAACCCGCCAGGAGAGTTCGCGAAGTGGGGTAGATCACATGCAGTCAGGTTCCGTAAAGTACATATTCTGTCGTTGTTTACGGACCGGAATTGTAATGTATATACGTTCATATCTCAGAATTGTGGCCGTCAAGTGAAATAATAGTAGTAATCATCATTATGGTCATAATTATAATCATCCGAATAGTAATACTGTTGCGTTGTAATTATCAATACTGTTTCCTTAGATAGTATGTGCTTTTCGTTGTCTATTTTACTGCGGGGTATTTCGTGGGCATGTGTTAATTAAGTGGGCGCTAGATGCTTACGGGGGGGGGGGGTATGCTTTGCGTTATAGGCTCATGCCCCGTGCCCCGACTTACCGTCGCACGCACGTACGCCTGTAAGAGTGAGGCGTTTCGGTGGCTGACCGTTGTGCATAAACTATACGCGGCTTAACCGACAAATGGACGACACGCTCGACCACCGAATGCGAATGTCCGTGAGTGATGATGAGGTGATTGTCTACTTTGACCAGTTGGTCTCGGCTGAAGTCGAGTGGATGTAGATGAAGGCAAGCGAGGAGTCACAAACAGAAACAACATCATTGCATTCCGTCTATGCAAGCAAACCGGCATATATACATACGCACACACATACTTACATGCATAAATTAATGCATACACACATGCATAAATGTAAGCTATCGTGACCTGGCCTTTCGTGCACTTCACGGCATGCCGCTGGCCTAAAGATTGCTGTCGTCGTCCTGGGCTTAGTAGTAGTAGTAGTAGTAGAAAAAGAAGCAGTAGTAGTAGTAGTAGGCTAGCTATTGTGTAAATATGGTATCGCTGTATTCCCGCGTAGAAGCGCAATGAACGAGATGATGGTGATGACCAGCACACATTAGAGTCGACCGCTGTGGGTGACTACTGCTCATCCAAGCAAGCTCTAAGGCAAGCTTGTCCCAGCCAGCCCCTAGACTCCTCGTCGTTGCTAGGTCACTGGCCAGCCGTGAACCCAAGCAAGCAAAATGCTCTTCTGCCCCCTCCATTCTCCTCCACCACGCCCCACCCCCCCCCCGCCCCGCACTGTGTGCCACTGTTTATATGAACGGCTCACGACATGGGCGGGTCTCTTTGAAAGCCAACAGCATGCTCTACCTGCGTCTCTTCTTCGTGCATACGAGGCCTGACAACAGGCAGGCAGGTCAGCATAAACACGACTACGATACTAGTATAAAACAAATACTCTGTCTGAGTGGGGACGCCTGGCACCGGACTATAATGGAACGGCCGAACTTGGCCGAACGAGCCGTCGTCTTCTTCTTCCAGATCAACAACCATAAAAGCTGCTTTTGTGTCTAGCTGCTATTCGCGCCGGCTATTCGGGGCCGAGGGTAATGCGTCAAATGCATTGGTATACGAGAGCAGAAGATCCGAGCAGACAGCGTAGCGCGTGATCAGCTTCATAGATACTCAAGTCCGCCTAATCGCGGACATCTGATGCACGAGCGGGTGCATAGACGTTCGTCGTTGCACCCGCTCGATGCCGCCTCGATGCTGAAGCCGAAAATAGTACAGAACATTTCTTATGTCTACGACGGCCGTGGCTCCCTACTGATCCCTAGTGGTCCGGACCCTTGGTGTGGGCCTTCTGGACCTGTCGTTAAGGGGCCCCTCGATCGCTCTTACTCACTTCATCCCTCCCTCAACTTTAGTTATGCATTTATTTATAGCGAGCACGTCAATATGCCGCACTTGTCAGTCCCGGAGTTACTGCACAACGGCCAAACACATTTCTGTGACTCATCCGTTTAACTCGTTCCGTTTTTGAAACGAGTTCCCGGCTTCCTGCACCACAAGTCTCATCGCATGTGTTGCGGCTATCGTAGGAAAAGGAATGCCATCAACAGACTTGTCTAATAGCCCTTTATACGTTGCCACAATGCCGCCTGCTGGGCTGCGTGCACGTCCTTGAGACTGCTGGCAAACATAAATTATGACTTCCTTCGTTGTTAAATGTGCTGCTTACGTATGGTTTTTCCTATGTCTACTTTTCTACGCACAAACACGTATATACTATATATATGCATTGTTGGTACATATATATATATATATATATATATATATATATTTGCAATATTATAGAATAAACATTTTTCTGTATGCATTAGTGGTAGTGTGTGTTTTGCTGGGCTGTGGACGGTTTGTTAGCAAACCACTTGCTTTGTTTGCCGCTTTCCTTAACGTCCAGTACCTAGTACATGGTCGTTGATGGTACCAAACAACCCTACGGGCTACGTAAGGCGATCACGAAAAGTGCCCACCGCGTGAGGCAAAAAAACGAGCAGTGCCCGTGAACTTTGTTCGTAGACCTACGATCACTGCTTCTATTGCAGTACTAGTATTGTTACTGCTACGCACTTTTGTTTGCTGAGCCGTTTTCCTAGAGTTCGGTGCCACCAAGTGTATATATTTTGGAACTATATCTTGGTCTATACGCATATATGTTTACTGTTAACATCAATGCAAGTGTGCGACTAAGCGCGACTCTCGCCCCGCAGCCAAAGAGTCAATAGAAAACCTAAACGAAGAAGCGCCAGAGGGACCTCGGCAGACGCTAACATCATTGATAGTTTCCTGAAAATCCAACCAGCGAAGTCACAACTAACAATGAGTATCAACAGTCATCGCAGTAGGCGCAATATACTCCATTAGATATATCCAATAGATTTCATTGTAATCCTAGGATAATGTCGAAACGCTACCTGACGAAGCGCCTTGACGGCATCACACTCCTGGGGGAACTCTGCAGTCAATCCCTTCTTGCTTTTCACCGTCTCGCTGTGTGTTGCTCTTCGTGGAGATTTATCCATGGATTTGTCTGGCCTCTGCAACCATATCCAATCAGACTCAAAGTTTAACCGATTCCATTGGAGAATATGTAGCGCCTGCTCATTATATATATATATATATATACAAACTGTAAATCTTTTTAAAATACGACTCAGTTGTAGATTGCTCAATTGCTTGCAACATCTGCAGATAGTGAATAATAGTCATTGACGTTCTAGCTGTCGTCCTTTCTTTTACCAGGACGATGGCTGTCATTGCTCTAAGCTCGCAGAGAACGGGAGATAGTCTAGAATGTTCTCCATAGTGCTATTCAGCTGGGTTGTTAAAGCAGCATACCAACCAACTGCAGCTGCCAAACGCTCCGCAAGCCTACCCCTAAGTGCGTTCTTATTATTCCCCCTACCAAGCTGTCTATCTGTCTAACCAAACATAAAGCGGTGGCCGTTACGAGTTCTAGTGTCAGCGTAAAGGCTTTCTTTTTCAAAAGCAGGCAAAAGCCGACTATGTGGTATTTACTTAGGCTAACACCCTTTACATTTCCACTAACACGACAATGGAGCACTTGGTCTACGGTTATATGTCTTTATAACGTTCCCCTGATGAGATAAGTGCATTTGTGCACGGCGTCCCTCCGTGTTCCTTCAAAAGAACTCTTGTATCACCGACAAGCAGCCCACCGCCGTGTCCCCGTGTACTCCTTTTGGAAAGACGAAATTGTGAAACTATTCTATAGAGTTTGCCTCATTTCTCACTTAAGGAGAGTGTCAGAAGTCGTTTGCATTGAGTCTGCGGCGCTTGAGTATGCATTGAGTCTGTGCACATGAGTTCTAATAATATACTAATTAAATAAGAACTTAGGTGGATTTGTGAAAAGACCTGCGGCGTTTTAAAATTGGTCAGTACAGGAACCGAGCGTAGCGATGCTGGACATCAGTATTTTCCTGTTGTTCTGTCGCTTCCTGCTGTAGGTAGAGTCAACTTTGAAACTGTTTAGAGTCGAAGAAGTCACGGAGCCTGTAGTACGGGACCCGAATCAGGAAGAGTTATTGTTAAAAAGTGCCGTGCGTTTGGCGGCATAAAAAGCCGTGTGCTACAAAACATATTTATCACCACTGGGGTCCAAGATAAGCGTACGTGACTTTGGCTGCTATGTGACTGAGGTGTTAAGATCCACTAGATTAGTGTCCAAATAGACATTGAAATGCTTGTAGTTGGAGAAAATCCCTTAGAATGAAAAAAGATCAAAAGGGAGTAAGTTTAAGTTTGAATGTTATTACTTCTTAGCGGCTACTTCCAGGCTCTGCTGCTGCATTACTTTGAGTTACCTGTTGAGCTTTGCTATGAGTCGTTGCACAAATGGTCCTTGGTTATCTGAAGGAAGCCCTGCTGCATAAAATATTCTCTGTAAAATTAGGCTTTGGCGTGCTGCGACAACCCTCTTCCTCGTAGCTTGCCCTATAATGTTATTTCGGACTACCTTAACGAAAGGCGTGTAGACAAAAGGCGTCTAAAGTGACAGCTGGACTTCTCCAGTGCTCCATATTGGATCCTCTTTTTTGGGAACTTAGCTTACGACGATGCCCTACGCTTGAGTAATCTACCAGAAGGCACAGAGCTACTAGCGTATGCGGATGACCTCGGAGTTGTAGTACAGTGCGGGCTCCCGCAGCAACTGGAACTTCCTGCTGGAGAGCCAGTGACGCCCTGGCCGAGATTTCCGTCTGAATGAGGGGAGCGGGTTTGACGCTGGCCCCGACCCAAAACCAGGGAGTCCTGCTGCTTGGCCCAAGACGGTGCCCTCCCCCGAAGCTAATCTTGAACGGCCAGGATATTTAGGTAGTTTAGTCTGTCCGCTATCTGCGCATGTATCTGGACAGAAGCCTGCGAGATGTACCAGAGAAAGCCACCGAGGTTTCACACGGCATCGCCCGGCTGACGTCAAATGCATGCGGACCGCGAAAATCGAAGCGACGCCTTTTTATGCCGAATGCCGAGTCAATTATGTTATTTGCGGGCCCGGTGTGAACCAACTTTGCTTTACGCATTACGATGGCCTACAAAAGGTCAGCACGGCGGCTGTCCTTGTACTGGCTGGCAAAGGCCGATGAATGCTGTCGCCTGTGGGCGGAATCGACAAGAAAAAAGGAGGAAGAAAGTCATAATGAATGGGACTGCATATCGTACAGGGCACCTGGAGCCCGAGTGGAGGTTCTTAAGGCATGGGAGTTGACACACTACGTGACCCAAGTGCTCACAGAGCATGGCAACTTCCAGAGTTACCTTATTCGGATAGGCGAAGCAGATAGGACACTCTGCAAGCACTGCTAAGGAATAACAAAGAACGCGCCCGAACACGCAATACTGATGTGCCCGGCGTGGGCTCCTTTACGGACGGACTTAACGACAGCAAGTGACGGCAGCCTTAATAAGCAGATATCCTTTCTTGTGAGCTCACGTAAGGACTGGACACTTATAGCTCATACAATCTAAAGCATGATGCAGGCCAAGCAAGATAGAAATCGTTCTTATTTGACAAGGCCTCGTGCAGGGCAGCTAAGGTAAGGACGCTACTGTTCACCCCCGTCATTTTTGAAGTTTTGCTTGCGCAGTTTCCAGTTAAGTTTGGATATGGAGACATGACTGGTGTTTAGTGGGTTGAAGCCCCACATGACTGGCCCACATTTGTAGCTGAGTTTTCTCCCGTGCCGTTCGTGTGTGCAAACCGCATTTTCAAGTTAGTTCCTTCAAAAACTCTCCCTATAATCAACTAAGTTTGGCTAATTGCTTTACGGCCATATGCGCCTTAGTAAGGAAACTTAATAGTAATTACTATGTAATCGGCGACGGCTCTGATCTATCAAGATGTTCACCACGTAACCTATGTGGTCGACACTGTCCTTATTATCTTTAGACTAATACTACTGTTGTGCCGTTGCCGTATATATATATATATATATATATATATATATATACATATATATATACAGACGTGTTGACAATACTTAGAAAATACTTCTGGTCTTGACCACCAAGACGCAAATGTTCTGCAAGCTCAGCCTCAGAAGAATTTTCCAATTTAGCTCTTTTATGACTCTGTGATGACTCTACTGGATTCAGTGATGCTCAAGCGCATCGCCTACGCTGACAATTTATGATCAAAAAAGGTGTTACGAGTAAATGTTACATCCATCTGTGTCATTTTATGGGCTTATGGCACTAGCCACACGGCACGAGTGCAATTATACTCTTTTTCAGCTCATGATTTTGAATCTTTCCTCGTTTCGAATTATGCGATGAAGTTGTCTCATGTCAAATACTCTCAAGCGGTCTCTTTCTGAGATGATTGCTACTGACTATTGCTCGACTGACTTCCAAGTCATAGCTTGAAGTTCAAAAAATATATATTGAGCAAGATCACAAGCTTAATTGAAATAAAGACCATAAATATTACACCCCGTCCGCTCTAGTTAAAGTGTCATTGTATTACATTTATATGCATGAATAATTGCGACATAGTCTATATATATATATATATATATATATATATATATATATATATATACAGGGTGATACACAGGGTGATACTCTTCAATAATGTTATAAGACAAAGATAATTATTATAATTAATGATCTCGATTTCTACTCAGTTTGTAACCTCGCTCACATATTTTTCGAACGAAAGTAGACGCCTTGCTAGTATACTATATTTTGGAGTCGAGTAGGTGCGATACGGTAAAGCTTAATGAAAATTCTCATTTCAAGTTAGTTCCTTCAAAAACTATTAGCAACCTGAGCCAGTCTCTTTCGACTTAATTCCGACTCGCAGTCGGTGACTACGGTCCAATCGAGGCCGTAAATGTACACATCGATCTTTGCAACCGCCCATACCATAACAAGCGTTTTGAGTCCCACACTGTGGTGAATATTTTCTGCTGACGAGGGACTACGACTAACGCTTGCTACTATAATAATCTAATTTGTTCATGTAAAATATTTCGCAGACCTTCTTTAGATGCGTCACTAGGAATCTTTGTTTTTTGTATAGAAGAAGACCTAAATTCTTGATCAAAAGGCAAGCACTTCTTGAAGCGGTAAAGCGGTGATATACATTTTACACATCCTACGACGAACTTACAAAAGAGGCAAACTAGTTGGATAAATTTAATTTGGTTTACGTTATTTTAACTGGGTAAGTCTTATGATGTTCTCCTGATGCCAGGCTTATGTTTTCCTGACGTCAGACATAATACGTTCCGTAATCGCCTTCCTGAGATATGCGAAGCTCGTTTTGCCAAATGCATATTTTGAGGGTCTGCTAGTAATATTTTTGCATTTCAGCGACACGAGAACATGCTCAAGTTTCAAGATCATAATTTCGTTAAATATCATTTCGGCTATAATATAGCATGCACTACTCTGTGTGGGGGCGTTCTTTGTAAGTTCGATGATCTGTTTACGACTGCATCGCAAAGGTATTTTCTTTCGGGTTACTTTGACCCACAGGCAGTTGAAATATTACGGCCTATCTATGACTAAAATCAATGATGCACGGTCTATTTATCACTTAAATCAATCATGCACAATTTATTTGATACTAAAATCAATGACGATGAAGTAAAACAACCTCGATCCGTATCAGAAAAACTGATCTAGCTCAGTTTGGCTGTTGAGCTATATAACGAGTCTATTATTGCCTGTTGACCTGGTTGTAGGGAAGATATAGCGGCTGCAGCCAGGGCTCTTTCCATTGACCTGACCAAACCTGGCTTCTATGTCTTTCTAGCTATTTTCTGCCAAGCAATACTGGGCAAGGCCTTTTGGAAACGGGATTCGCGCAGTTTGTTTAAGACTTATTTTAGACTTCATCGATATTAAGAGCGGCCTTGCTTTTCTGTAGCCATTGATCATAGCAAGAAGCATGTTCATTTGTTCACCATCCAGTTCTTCTCCGTATGTAATCTAATATGGAATGCCAGGCTTTATCGGTACTCAATATATTTTGCTAATGTTTCTTAATTTTCCCCCACGTTGTCTGGTAAATGATTTTCTGCTTTCCGAGGGAGTAGGAATTTTGCTTGGAAGAAACGACTTTTCCAATTTTGATGCACGAGCGTGTGCTGATGCAAGTTAGTTAGCAACAGTGCAGTTAACTAACGAGTATTTGTTAGCATCTAGCAGTTTATATCAGTCAAATCTTCTAGATAGCTTAATTGAGCTGGCGATTATTTTCCATTGAAATAGATGCGTTGTCATTTTCGCATGTTGTTGTAAAATTTCTGGCAGAATCGCCAAGATCTCTCTAGATCGCGTGTACTATATTTAAGCAAACCAATTTCGCTTGTTCGAGGCGTGCAATTGATTATTTCTAACCTAGTACCCACACAACTGATGGCTCCGTTCAGGATGAAGATTTTTTTGTCTGGTCTTGTAACCTTATTTTCGCAAAAACGCCTTGGACATACGACATGTTTCTACTATCACCAAGGCGTTTGCATTTGCAGGTTTTTTGTTCAAAGATTGAGCAGTGACCAGCGAGGTGTCCACATATCTTCCAATTGTAGCAACTATGTTTTCTTGCCTGGTTGATTTTTACATCGTTGTAGTACTTATGCTGTACTTCATGCTGACGCAGTGCTTCTGAAAGGTGTCTTTTATACTGCTACTGTTATCAAACGCGTAGAGCTCGTCCCTCTGACTCACATTCGTTCACTAAATCCTTAGTGCAGTTGTGATATATTATTGCCGTGCACTAAATCCTTAGTGCACTTGTGATATATTATTGCCGTGCACTAAATCCTTAGTGCAGTTGTGATATATTATGCCGTGCATTTATATCATAATATTTGAATTTTAAAGAAACAGCCGAGTAAGAACTCGCTCCAGACTCCATAATTGACGTCCATTACACCTGATTCCCAGCACGCGGCATATGGGGCATGTTCGAGACGATGAGGACTAATTTTCCTCGACTGCTCTTCGATGGACGATCGCTGCTTTAAGCATTTGCGTACACACACAAATCAGGGCAATGACAGTTGTCTACTAGGAAAAGCAAACCCCTACATTGGGTTGGCTTTGCAAACCCACCACTTACTTTTGCCCGTACTGTAAGTTATGCTCCTGGGTGCTCATGGTCATCTTGAGCCTGTTGATCTTATGATTTATGCAGGGGGTTTGGTACTCCATGGCTGCTCACTTAATGGCGAGCACAGATACGTGAGCAGAGACAGAAAACAATCGCATACGTTGCCTACTTTATACGATGGTCAAATTGTACGCATGGCTTACAAAACAAACGCATGTTTCGCGTCGAAACACTTACGTAAGTTTGTCGAATTTGGGCAACATAAATCCTATCCCACTTCTGAATTACCTTATATATATATATATATATATTTTGGGTGCATATACGGCCGACTTCTTCGATTATAGTTTACAAAGGTCCTCACATACGGTAAGCCTGTTCGTAACGAGCGAATGAATGCTGTTTTATCAGTTATGAATCATTGACAAATTTTATAATGTATAACATAACAATTGTTTTGAGTACTGGCTCTACCCCGTTTCAATTTCACGTAAACAGTTTATCGTCAGACGTGGAACGTCTATATATATATATATATATATATATATATATATAAAGTTATATATATAAAGTATGCACGGGACAATGCGGCCTCGGTTCGAGGAACCCTCCAGAAATGGCTGGTCCCTACACTGGACCCCCCGTAATGGTGCACACGTTAGCAGGGACCCAAATGTCATGGTCCGACCGTGAATGATTGATTACATTAAAGTATGCATGTACTTTAGAAATATTAAGTAATTACTTAACGTCTATGCACTCATGCAGCAGTGACTGGTACCATAGCAGGTTGTGCCTAACTGCATAATTATGGCTAAATTCATCATCACATTTATTTTACCCATTTTGAGTTTGCATTTAACACTGGGCTACCTTATAACTGAGTATATATAACAATAGTCATTGTGGAAACAAGTTTCACATTAGTTGGTTGATAGCGAAGTTTCTTCTTTGCACTCTATGACTATTCATTATTGCTGTCTACTGTTGGTCTCCGGACGGTGTCCTTGCCTGTCGTCGGTATTTGCGTCGTCGATTTATTCTCAGACCATGACGTTTCGCATTACACAGTTCACAAGATTCCTGATTTCCTCTTCGCTTCGTCATTGTTCGTCTTCAAGCATGAAGATGACTAAGGCGCTCGACTTTAAAAGCTGAGGCGTTGCCAATGCTGGCCAAGCAGAATTATTTGCTGTTTTGGTTATAAATCCAAAAAAATAATTATTTATTTATTCTAAATGATAGTGAGTTTAGTATGGGGACGAGATGATTTGGCCGAAGGCCGACACGAAGTGATGGCGTATACTTCAGATGGCTTCTACCGGCGGCGACACCTGGAAGACGTGGGCGTGAGTGTGTCTAGGACTCTACCTGCTCCCGCTGGCAAATCTTAAAGAAAACCGATAGTATCGACCCGCTGGGAAAGCCGCCACTCTGTTGGAGTTAGCGACCAACTATCTACCTGTTCACCTGTTTTGCTAACTTCAGAGCTCTTATCGTTGAAACCTCACATTGAAGCTGATGACTAAACAAGGGGATATAGTGACCTTTTCAGGGAGCTAGGCAGGTAAAGAGATCGTGAATTCCCAAGGGCTTTTCCTTATATATATATATATATATATATATATATATATATATATATATAGAAAGACACGTTTTACGTCGTGGGAGCAGGATTCAGATGATGATAATGATGTGCGCAAAAGAGGAACAGATTGGAAGCAAAAGAGTACGAAAAGAAGGTCAATGTACCAAGGCGTCTGTTTCAGGAGTCGCACCTTTTTGACATGTTACAATTTAATTGCACTGGGGAAACGACGACGGAGACAACGCTATATATATATATATATATATATATATATATATATATATATATATATATATGTCTTACATAAGGGTATGCCAGAATTGAAATATGCAATAATTACACCAATGTTTAAACAGGGAGATAAAAATGGAGCAACTAACTGTCGACCTATAAGTTGCGTTCCATTTCTAGCGAAATTGTTTGAGTCAATTATCAATGATCAGATTCGTCTATAATTTGACAACACATGCTTTATTAGTCCGAGGCAGTTTGGCTTCCGTAGTAAATGTAATACCAATTCTCTTACTCATCTCCAGGAAAAAATATAACTAAAAGCTGAGAGTCCAGTCAAATAATTGCTAATATCTTTCTCAAAAGCATTTGACTCAGTCGATAAAAATATCCTAAACTAAATTTCGCTGAAGGTTCGATTGCATTGTTTAATTCTTTCTTAAGCGACAGGGTACAATACGGCGACAATGTGTCATCTGCATGCTCCCTGCACCTTGGTACACCACAAGGGACCAGCCTCTCACCAACACTATTCCTAATATTTATTAATTCTCTTCTAACGGCTAGTGAACTGAAGGCTATCGCCGACGACATCACTTTTCTTTGTCCAATTGCCTTACAAAATCAGACTAGCGATGTTAAGTATACAAATGGCCAACTTAAACTTATCTCAAATTGGTACCCAAAACACAGGCTGTGTTTAATTATAAAAAAAACAAATATGTTAATTTTTACTCCGTGGCAAAGATCAACAAACCGACTAATAGCAATTCAATTCGATAATACTAATATACAACAAGAATTTGAATATAAATGCGTGGGTGTAACCCTTGACTCCTCACTGACGTACCGAAATCAAATTAACCTTAATTAGCAAGCTTGAACAGATTGTGATTCAATTAAGCAAACTAAGCAATATTAGCGTATCCCCCGATGTGATGTTGATTGTATGTAAATTGTTATTCCTCTGTTAGATAACATATTGCTTGCCCCTGTTCGGGTCAACGCTTTCAACACCTACATATAAATTACAGTTTGCACAGAATAATGTCTTAAAGGCCTAAGGGCCATTTTTGGCTACAGGAGGGATGAAAGTGTATCTCATCTTCATGCTATTCACAAACGCCATTCCACACGCCAGACACCTAAGCAGCATCTGGCGTCACACAGCAGCATCGAGTGTTTCCGTTGGTTTTCGACAGGAAAACTTGAAATCACTATATGCACTATTTTATTCCGCAAAACACTACTAGCATGGAGGAACTCTGCAAATTTGCGAGCTACGCAAAATCTTGAACAACTTGTCTTCAAAGTGATGTAAGCTTTGAGCACTGAATGAATGTTGGTGTGCTTGAACCGGTGCTACACAGTAATGTGAAAACTAACTGAAATTGAAATAGAGCTCACGTGAGTGAGCAGAGTGAGCCAAAGTAATAAAAAACAGACTATTCTTTGAACTCGCAAATGTTCTACCAGAAAAAAACGCGTATACATATGTTTAATTTAAATTTATTCTGTTTTTGTTGTGTATACGACTTTCGGCTTTTTGACGCAGAAGAGTGGCCAGTGTGGCATTTGGTAGCCCTCCAACCTTCAAAGGTTTGTACTCTTAAGACATTCCAAAATGAGCGGATTAAAGAATTATTTGAAGGAGCAAGAACAGGTATATAAGGTTCTTGCAGCATAACAACTGATGAGCAGCACATTATTTTGAGACAGATTCGCCACAAATTATGTGTATGAGCGTGGTTATGAAGAAATCTAACTAACCTACAATTGCACAGTTTAAAGCGCTTGCCGACGATAATTTGCTTCGACTGCCGAGCTTCTGACAGTACCTTTTACTGTTGTCTTGCTGTGCAGAAGTTTACAGTGCACCACGGTGCTCTTCAGACCGACGTTTAGCATGGGCTTCTTAAAGTAAAAGCCTGCTTTAGCAATAGCGCTCGGCTCGGTGTTTTGTTATTGCAGATGATCCATTTCTCAACGCCGATAATCAGGTCCACAGAAAAAAATGCTCTTTAACATAAATATCTAATACATTTGCACGTTGGACGCGACGACTTTCGAGAAGCCTGCTGTGTCGAACATTTGTGTCTCCTGGTTTCGTACCGGACATATTACATCTCGTTTATTTCACAACTGAGTTGCACTATGCTAGCATTCGTCTCACGTTGAGAAGTAGTGCAGGGTCCGCTGAGGCGTCTAATAGTTCATTGCGTGCGGCTCCCTCTCAAAGGTAGAAGAACTTTTCGGACTGACCCTCGGCCAAGATTTAACGTCCACGAGACTGCTTATCGCATTGCTTTATAGACGGAACCTATAAATACAAGTGTGCAACGTTGGGGCTCGAGCCCGCGCACCTCTGTGTCCCCCCAGCCTCGAGGCGCAGACGGATGCTCCACGCCACCGGGCTCGACTCCCAAAAGTACCAAGAACTGATGCTGAAATAAGCTTTAGGAATAATTATAGAGTGTTTCGTAAAGATAGAGATCGCGTGGAGGAGGCGTCTGTGTTCTCGTCAGAAACTCGATAGGTGTCATAAACGGAGATTTTAGCTTGTCGGGCGAATACATTTCTTTTGACTTAGTCTCCCAACAAGAAAACTTTCGTCTTGTCTGCTGCTATGCATCTCCCTCGGGGGCAGCCTTCAGGGTGTGAAACGCATAGATGATATGTGTACCGTTATAAACACTTGTTGTCAGATAGACTGTTATACTGGTTGGTGACTTTAACCTTCCGAACATTGACTGGCATTCTCAACTTACTCTTAACGACTCTATGGAATCGAAATTCAAAGCTTGCTGTTTGACGAATTGGCTAATTCATTCACCTACTTATGCGTTTGGATCCATACTTGATCTGCTTCTTACCACTGACTTGGATACAATTCAAAATGTGGCTATTGTCCCCTCTCCTATAAAAGTTGATCATCGGGCCATACGTTTTAATATTGTACTTGCTTTTAGTGACATAGTGGCAATTAAAGGTCCCTCGATTACAAACAAATGAATGCCGCTATGATTGCGAGTCATCTTGACGTTGTAAACATGGCAATTTTTTGGTGGAGTGTTCGAATGCAAATGTCATGTACACAAAATTTGTTGATTATTGTTCATCGTTATTGAACTCTCGTTTACTCCGCTGGGAGACCAGTGTGACTCCATTAAAGATATTGAGACGTACAAAAATAGTCGTATGTTTTATGACGTGATATTTTTCAGTCTGCCAACATACGACTTAAGGGAACTGAATCTCTTCTCCCCATCATATTACACCCTCCGGTGGCTGTTACTAACTTCAAAAAGCTGAGACTCTTGCTAAACTGAAATCTTAATCTTGAACCGCTTACTTGACGCTGCCCAGCATGGCCTCACCACCCACCGTTCTATATGTACATAGCTTTTGAAGATGACCCAGAACTGGGCTATGCTTATAAATGCTCGAAGAACGTTTCACTGCGACTATTTTGATCAAAAGAGCAAATTGGGACATCCATGTATCCACACGTGTATAGTGCAATGCGTGAAGGCATTTTTAAGCGATCACCACTTTCGAGTAATGGTTGGTGACAAACTTAGACGACCATATCCTTCATTGTCTGATGTGCCTCAAGGGGGATGGTAACCCCCTTCTATACACGATTTTTGTTTTGAGCATAAAGAAGTACCTGCCACTTGATGCCAAATATCTTGAATATGCAGATGACTTAGAACTTTATTATCCTGTTTGCTCTAGTGACTTTTATACTGCTCTGCAGTCCGCTGTCGACGGCATTGCTCGATAGTGTTCTGAAAATAACGTGATTCTCTCACCCCCCCAAATGCGTTGTAGTGGAACATAGTGCACTCGATTTTGACTATAAAATTAACGACTGCATTTTACCGAATCTCTCTTATACACGGGGCCTAAACATATATATTACGTCTGATCTCAATGTAAGCATTCACATTACCAAGGTTGTGGAGGCATGATTGCGCATCATAAATACTATCTTCCGCTGTTTTATTCGAACGACTCATATGTACATTCGCCTTTAAAAACCTTTTGTTCTTCCCAAACTTACATATTGCTCTCCTGTCTGGGAGCCTTATCTGTCTTAATACAGAAAGTTAGTGGAAGGCGTCCAAGACACGCTCCTGAGACGCCTGCGAATCAGGTGCCCTCAAAGCGTGTTAGATGACGTTGTCCCTAGAATTGCCTCACTTTTCATGCATGAGTTCGTGAACGGATTGCTTGCTTGGCGAATGGCCAAATGATTGCATGCAAATTTAAAGAGCACTTGCCTATTTGGCGATTAGTTTCGTTTTTACATTCAGAAGTACGTATATTGATAACAATGCATGTGTGACTATAATTATTGTACCACACACCCTTTCATGTGGAAATAGAAGTGAGATTATGTTCATAAAAAAATATATATATACATATATATATATATATATATATATATATATATATATATATCAATGTGTACAACTTCGGGCGAGGCTTCGGCAACCTTTCCCCTCGTTAAATGAGAAAATTATGAGGTGCTGATTCAAAGTGAATGACTACTTAACCGCTGGTTTGTACACCGGGGTTGATTAGGTCGAATAGGAGTGAAGTGAAATGCTAACTTATTAGCTCCTTGTATATGTTGTGCATGTTCCAGTTCTGCCGACGTATAATAGATATGAGGCTCTATTTCCACCCTTCCCACAACTCAAGCCTCCTTTTCATCACTAGCGCGCAGATACGGCACCACGAGAGTGTTTTTGCGCAGGAAGCTTAGACACCTCGCGCCCTTGAAACTCCTTCGAGATCAGAACAATTGGAAAATACGTCGAACTCTTAAAAAAAATCTACTCGTGCTCTCGGAGGAAAAAAGACATTAAGTTCATATATATATATATAAAACTCTGCAAGATACCCACGAGTCTCTACGACGTTCGTTGGTTCGAGCCATGTAAGAAGCCAAATGGCTCCCACTTAGAAATACACTCACGGATTCACTCACTCTGTTAGCTTAGAATGAACGTCGGCGCGTGCCCTTGTTCGGGTCGATGGCCCATTAAGATATCGAAACTGCCCTTTTCGATCGACTGGCGAAGCTAGGCATTCGTCAGAGCCCCTCAAATTAGATCTTATGTTAGGCCACGTTTCGTCTCAATTTAGACCCAAGATCACTCTGGTGGTACATGTATCTATATATATATATATATATATATATATATATTCTTAGCATGTCGTTATAATCCTCTGCTGAAGAAAACTAAAACAAGTCTAGTGTGAGTACGCTAAAGATGTCTAAAAAAAGTAAAAACGAAATTGTGACATACATTAGTCTCCTACCAGCCAACAATCCGAACAGATGAGTTCGATGATACCTATAACGCCCAGACAAATCTCGAACAAGCGGCCAGTACGGCCACACAAAGGAGATATATGTACAATACTGACAACCTGATATTCAAGACACGGAACATTGAGCACTTAAAGCCTTTTTTTTTTGAAAGCGAAGGGATTCGGCCCGTGACATGTTCAGTAGTTTTAACCTTCTCACGGCGGAAAACATTTACACGCTGAAGGTTTCAATGATAGCTTACAACATTTCGCGAGGTATTGTGCCTACGGAGATTGAATTTCGACTAGTTTCTACCCTCTGTCGTAATCAGCTAGGCGTGCAACAACTTTTGCAGTGCCCTCTGAATCCTTGAAATCTAGTCAACACACACTTGCATGCCGTTTCCTTGAAACCCGGAACTGCATTCCCAAACACATTAGGTGCCTAACTACGAAACACGTCTTCGCTCGTGAAGTAAAACAGTGGCTTTTAATTGCACAGTCGGATCACAGGCTTGTGATCTAGGTAGATCCGGAATTGAAACTGTTGTGCTTTGTATACGGGAACACACACTCTGATTTCGTTAGTAATATTTGTCCACATGTTTTTACCTATATTTGTTGTGAATTATGAAAATGCTGCACTAGTGGACTTCTTTGTTTATGTGTGTATTTGCAAGTATGCTGCCTAATGTTGTACATGTTTAATGTTCGACGTGCTAACAAACGCACCAAATGCTGTTTTGATGTCTTTGTGACGATCAATAACCACTGTGATCACCATGTGTAAAGTGCTTATACAAAGCACTTCTTGGATTATGTCGAGAGTGATTTGCTGCTTTGTTGTTTGACTCATCTTTCTACAACCATTTTTATTTACCGATAACTTAAGCGTTGTGAAGTGGAGTGCCGTGAATAAACCACGTTTGAAATTGAAAAAAAAGAAGCTTTTTATACTAGCATATCTCCACTAAATTTGCAAAAAAAGCCCTTGTTATGCCATCGACCCATCAGATTTGCCAAATTGCATTATACGAAAGCCCAAAGTAGAAACCAGACTTTATTGAAGATAATTCTCAATAAATGAAACTCCACAATTTTTATATCTTAGCGTTCACGCTTAATTACTCTTTTTTTCGACTTTATGTTTGTATTAGATACTAAGTCCGAACGAATGCACATCTGATGGCGATATCTTGATACCAAGTCAATGATGCTACAAGCTGTAATTGAGAAGTAACACATGTTCTGTGACATACACATCAAAGTGAATGCTTGCACATACGCTAGCATTTCGGCTTGCCTCATCAAATGAATCACTGTGTGTGATTTTGGTAATTTTGCTCTCACTCCAAAAGATACACTGCCACCCTCTCATTTCGTTTTACCACTGTTGTGAATAGACGCATAACAGGATAACAGGCAAGTTGTTAACGTACTGCCTTGTTAATCGGTTTGACGTTTTTACTGCTCCGCATGGTTAATTAAACCAATATCGTCCCTTTCTTTTATCTCTAGTTACCATTGCGCCCGTTTGTGTGAGCCGGTTCAATAACTCACGCTCGCAAAGATCGACGTGTGGCGTGCCGGCCACTGGCAACACCCTCTAAGAGGACTTGAAGGGGTATGATCAAATCTGATAGCTAGCAGAAAAGGGCTGCCAAAAAAAGCAAATATAATATATTGGAAATGTATAGTTGAATAGTGAGCAGAGACGGTGCACAAAACGTACGGCCGTACAAAACGCAATGGACTTATTTGCTTCGGGCGCGTGTAGACAAGATGTTGTGTATCTACAGGAAAGTTACATCTTACGGAAGGGGTGAAATGAAAGAAACACATGTACCGATTAGGATGGCGATATTTTCAGACAAGCGTTATGTAGAAGTGGCCAGTCTGTTAAAACTAGACGCTGAAGTCATCTTAGAGGGTTCTGTTAGGACGCTGGCAGTACCAGCGCACACCTCAAGTCGATATTTAGTTAGCAAAACCTGTTCAATAGCGCAAAAGTGGTTAGAAGGAAACCGAAAGGAAACCTTGGCCATGCCGAACAGCGAAGACTGGCAAACCGATTGACAAGGCAGTACGTTAAAAACATTCCTGTTGTGAGTCCCTTAGCACCACTGGACAGGTTAAAAAGGCATACATCGAGCACTGCCATCTAAAATCGACTCCAGTACTCTTGTAAAGAATTTTGCCAGGGAAGTTCACCACTCGAAAGAGAAAACAAGGTGTGAGAATCATTGGGACTAAAAATTAAGCTTAATTTAAAGGTTAGCAAAGCAATCGCAAGTTCGAGCCCCGGCCTTGCTGGTTGTATTTGTTGGACGTGGTTGTCATTGTCCTGCTGCTACATACCTCTGCTGGAGGAAAGCCAATATAAAATCCAGTACGAGAACGCGATGACGATAGATGCATTTAGACGAAATCGTGCCACAGGCAACTTAGCCCATTACGAGCGTCTAAAATGTGGTTGTTAGAGCGTTAAAAATATTTATGTGGGGCTAGATAATGGGTAACACGAAATATTGCAATCGAGGAAATAGTCCAGTGGATTGCAGAAGTGCCAAATGGGAAAGCTCATGGAAGCGACTTAGAAGGGAACGAACACCTAAAAAATTTAATAATCCTTACTCCATGCCGGTCGGCCTGGACGGGTAGCTATGATCAGAGACTATTTCAAGTGCTTTGAACGAGGTAACGCTAGTAATGATCCCAATGATAAATTAAACGAAATCGAGCAAAAGAAATGGAGAGACAAAACAATAAGAGCTAAGTTTCAAACTTATTTACGGGAATAATAGTAGAGAGACTAGGTGTATTCTAGAGACACATAATAAATTTCTAAAAAGCAGAAGGAAAGAATAATAAGGAAAAGGTTTTTGGTGAAGTCCACCATCCCAAAGGAGAAAATTAGATAGGAGAGTTCTTGAGGCTGAGAAACAGGTGGGGGCTAGAGATTAAGAGGCACGAAATATTTCTGTTGAAGAAATAATTCAGTCGATCGGAGAAGCGCCAACTAGGAAAGCTCATGAAAGCGACTTCATAAGGCACACGGAGTTCCAGCATCACTTTTAGCAATTTTTAAAAACATTCTTAAGATAAACAAACTTAAATTTTTGAATGTAGTAATAAACGACTCAGACCCCTACTATTTTCGGTTCAGTTTGAAGACCTGCCTGAACGGTTATTGAAGTACTGGTCGAGAGTATGGGCAAGAGTTTTCGTGTAAGCAGATGAAATTGGTATTTTTAGGGAAGGCCTATACAGGGTTAGACAGGCAATGGTGAAGCTGGGTCGCTGAGATTGATCATTAACAGGGGGGAGACAACGGTGGTGGTCAAGTTCCGAAGAGATAGTCGTATAGGCATTAAATCTATATTAGAAATACTAAGCAAATTAATTGAATGTGTGAACTAGTTTGTTTATTTGGGAATCCGTATTACGATGACGGTTATTCAAGCTTCTTCGAGCTTATGTACAGGAAAGAATGAGAAAAGCAATGTGTGCTGCAGCGACGATAAGGAACTCGCAGATGTGATCTTTGGATGCGGCAGTGGCATTGTTGGAACCAGCTAGCCATCTGCAGGATACAACTCATATGGACAAAAATGAAGACTGGGGGGATCCTGGAAGTCTGGTTCGCGATCCGGCCGTAATCGTATTTGCGATTTAGTGCGGCCTTCAGCGCTATCGACGAGAATACCCGTAACAGAAAGTGCGAGAGAGGCGGCCGCTCAATGCGCAAGTCAGTGTGCACTAAACAGAGAACACAACTACACGGCGTTTAAACACATATTTTCCTGAACGGCCGCAAGTAAAAGCATTGTTCGCGAGTCGAGTGCAGTTATCGAACTTCATCGCGTATTGCACTTAGAGCATATATAGCCATATATTTGCTGGGGTGGATACCAAGGTAGAAACAGCCAAACTTGCCGGTATAGATCAAATATGCGTTTGGCCGGAAGAACTGCAATTCTGATCATAACGAGGTCAATAAAACTCAAATAGGAAGAAATATGATATAGGCAATGAAAGCCAAAGCACCCGAGGCCCAGGTCTGAAGTCAAGTGCAGCAAACTAAATAATGGCAAAAGTCATATAGTACATGACAATGTATGAGTCATCACCTATAACGGGGACTTAAGAAGTGCACACGATATTAATGTGGCTTTAAGCTTTTCTAAAGGTCTGCCGTAAAATCTAGAATTACTGGACGCGTTTTGTACACATGCTGGGAAGATTGAGCTTAAAAACGACAACGTACTCCTATTACTAGCTGAAACGTTCACAACTGACACCACGCGAATTCGAGTTGCCTTACGACAAAGTGTATTTTAACACGGCGGTAAATGCAGATGGAAGAGGACGACTAAAATGTAATTACATATATAACTTATGTATGCGAGCGCATTACACTTAGTGCTAGAATTCGCAAACTACTACGTGGAGTGCATACACAGCTCGCCTAATCGAGATATAACCTCTTTTATTCTCAAAGGCATTGGAAAATAGCGCATAACATTTAACACGCATGCGGCTTAACATATTACTTAAGCAGGATTTAGGAATTATTATGCTGGATTATGCAGGATTTCAAGTCCCAGGTCAACCGAATCGGTTTAGAGGAAAACCGCATGGCCAGAAAAACACAGAAGATATTAATAGCCCAGAGGTTAATCTGCGTAAACTAGTCAGCTGCCTACGAGCTGGAAAAAGCCAAAGGGCTAACATGTAATATGCTCTGGTTACACAGCGAATGTAACAGCATTACACTCACAATATGAGTCCCGAGAACCCCAACGTATCGAAACGTCACCTGCACAATTGGCAGACATAAAAACACACATAATAATATCATACAGAAAACACACATTTGAAAAAAAACTTAGTGTCATGGGCTTATCAAAGCCGACGTAAAGAATCCATGGTTACCTTTACCAAGGAGTCCATTATTCATAATCATTTAGTTATCAAAACCCGCTGATGCGTAATAAGTGTACACGTTCACAGAGGTCAATTAATTGTGCTTCCCTTGTTCATAACAAATACACGGTAAGCCGAATTGAACAGCCGAAAGAACGTTATCGTAATAAAAAAAGAATGTAATCATTTGTATACAAAACAGTCAAGCATCACACACGAGTGGCATATGTGTGTGCTGAAAAAAACCGCGAGTCCATTGCTATTTATTTTAAATGTAGCCGAGCTAAAGCACGCAGATGTTCACATGTTTCCTATGCCCTTAACGCAAATAGGTTGGTAAAACTAGGAAAGTCAAGAGCTCACCTGCAATTCCTTTAGAATATAATGGCAAAGTGATGTCAAGAACATGGACAATTAACATGGGAAAGAATAGCGCATCGATCACCTGACGTCTGACAAATATGTCTAAATTACGTAAATGACTTTTCAATATTTCCGAAATCAATGTTCTTATACTACTATTGTCTTCAGTCCAAACACAGAAGAAATAAAAATAAAAGTAAGAACGACAGTATTTCTACTCGCGACATAGGGGTCAATATGAAATTCATTATTTTTAGAAATAAAATATACTCCAAAGAACAATACTGGGTTCTACAACTGCGCCCTAAATAACGCTTAGCCATAAAAAAAAACTTCAAATCGCGTATAATTACTTAACATTAAAAGAATACGTGTGTCTCGAAGAACACGACAACAACCCAGTGCAGCTATGTATTAAACAAACGTTATTATGTGTTCATCGTAGCTTCAAATCAACTCTGCAAATATCAAGAGCGAGCCAAAGTCGCCGGCATTTGATCGGACTAATAGAATACGTTTTCAGTTTTATCAGACTAATAAAAATATTTTTTTCCATTTATTTTTTAATGTCACAATTATAAAAAAAAAACAAAAGAAAAAAGATAGGAACAAGAAAGAAGTAATTTGCCATAAGTAACAACACTAAGAGGATTGCTTTTGTCTCAGACAGTGACGGAGTTTTCCAAAACAGCTACTAAATCGTATGCGAAACAAAAACTGCTATTCTGTCGACGAATGTGTTTGCAGCGATTGCAGGTAATGCAGCATGCAACAACAGCAGATCCGTATCATTTATGCAGAAATATTAAAAATATTAGTAGCACCCAAAGCAATGTATTATTCAACATAGCTTCTTCGTCTGTCGAATCGGCCCACCTGTATGCCGTTGCCTGAAATGGCTTAAGCTCGGGCCGTGTCTTTTAACTCACAAATATCATTCATTATATTGCAAATGTTTTAACCAGTGCCTTAGATCGTGTTAGCCACCAATTTCTCTTACACAGAATGATTAATTTGGGCGTTCATAGAAAGGCCATTGTATGGTGCCGTCTTTATCACCATAACCGATTATTAGAGGCCGGGTTGATAACCTCATCCGCAGGCTTTTATTCGCTCAGAGCGTGGCGTGCCCGAAAGTGGCTGAATCTCACCGGTGCTTGAATTTTATTTATGTTCTATAAAATACGCAGGTTTATAGCCTGGTCATGTCCACAATACTGTTGCAACAGGCCATGAACGGTGTTTCACGCTGGTGTACAGAGAACGATTTGTGAAAATCTCTTTTCAAAGTATGTTGTTACAAAATAGAGTGTCCAGGTCACAGCCGATCTTTATTTAAGTGCTCATACTGAAACTGGGTCATGCCAAAATTTGCTCAAATGTATATATTATATATGTCGAAATAACCTACACGTATACATTAGAAATGATAGCGCACTGATTGTCAGATAACAGCCCCACTCGCTGACTTGTTAATAATTTGCGCCTTGGCGCAATTTCAACAAGACAAAGTTGTCACACCCTAGAAAGTATGCCAGCACAGTTCTTAAATTAGTCTTTATCCACCTTCCTTTAGTTGAATAAAAAAAATGTCTTTTATCCTCATTTATACAATAGCCGCGTAACCAACTGTTATGTGGGACTATTTGTTGGTTTCTTGTTTTTCCGCTCTTTCGGTTTAACCGCGTTAAAGCAGTTAAACCAACGAAGTCATGCTTTATCTAGTATAAGTACAGAGTCGACCAGTAATTTTCTTTTTTTATTTAACGAACTTTTATTTCTTCTTGAAAACAATTTTTGATTCTTCTTGAAAACAGGCATAGGGAGGGCGGATATATTTTGTGCTACACGCGTCGTGTCATGTCTGCATAGGCTATAGCACTGCCTAGCTTATAAAATGCCAACCCAAATATCGACAAATGATCAATCCAATCATAGTAGATGATGTTGTAGGTTATCAAACCGTTTAACCTAAATAAACATATCGATTCGTATGGTCACTTTAAACTAGTTAGTGTAGTGGGAGGTTTTTGCGAAGATGAGACATATGTATTGTTACTCGTGTAATGCATTTCTTCTAATGACAATGATGTGCCTCTGGGCGACATCAAAAGCAAGGCATTTACCCTCAACGCTTGTGCAGAACCTAATTAGAGCTCATTACATATGGTAATTAACCAACGCCACGCACCAGCCGACTCAGCATTGGCTGCAACGGGGCACAAGAGTAGCCTTGCTGTGAACAGCACCCGACCCACTTAGACTTTGTGTAGACCTTCAGACCGGTTAGTTAGACAAAGAATGACAAGAGACCATTAGTAAATCGAATAAAGGAAACCTCCTGTCTTGACAAATTTGCACATATTAGGCAGGATCGAACGTTTTTTGTCGACCTTACAAAATGTACGTAGCCACTTGGTAATAAGCTAAAGGCAGCGGAAATTAACGCTTACAGCTTCGGTCAGCTCTCAGTCTGAGCGCATAGTCTGAGCGCAAGCCGTCATAGAAGTTAACATCGTGACGTGTACCAAAAAAGCGACAAACAACACAACTCATCTAATAGCACGGCGACTAGACTCCATGGAAGCTCTATCGTCACCCATCTGTCTGGCCAAAAAAGCATTTGCCAACATGAGCGACCAATCAACAACAAAAAAAAAACAGCGGAAACTAGAAACTAGCTCGAAGAGTGCTCCTGCATAAGTGTTTCCGTCGTCTAATTGAACTGGGAGAAATAAAGTGTTCGTGTAAAAAGAAATCAGGTTTAGCATATAAAACGACCGCTGCCGACAAGAGGACTGGTTACGCAGATAACGAAAGTCCGCAGCTCGCTGAGCAAAGATGAGTTATTCGTGGGGTAGACCCTTCTGCATACAATATCACAGTAAATAACAATCATATCAGTAATAACAGGACAGCTGAGACCCCGTTTGAACACGGTGCACTCCCAAACTACACATCGCACCTGGAGATGTAGCACGAGTTCGAGGAGATTCAAGCCAAACATTTCCGTAGTAAAAAAAAACGACTAATGAGCTGCAAGACTAATTAAATAAGGGTATCAAAAATAGGCTGCTAAACAATGAGGTGGTGAACGGGAAACGTGTGAGGAAATCTACCAGTCTATCAGACTTCTGTCAGTCAAGAGATATTCAAAAAGAAAATTGCGATGGCCTCTATCCGCAAGTATGTAAATGGCATATGAGTGTAGAGATGCATATGACAACAGATGTTCTAGATAGAACAGGTACCATCTAACGCAGAAAAGCACTTAAATACTCGTGTAATAGGATGTTTTCCGTATAATACGCATCCTTACACCCAGACTAATAGTGGGTGTCAAATAGTTTACTAACACTCACACTATACGATGTATAGTCGTGGTGAAAGAAACTGGTGCACTACGAATGCAAATCGTTCACTCGCAAATCATGTGGACCAGTGGCTCATCAAGCGATTTCCAAAAGATCAGACACATTGGCAATAAACGCTACGAATTAAAAGCGACACATGCACGCACACCAGATAAAAACGCAAAAGCACCATAAAATAGCAAACGCATACCATGTCAAACATGTCGCCGCGGGGATCATTGGTAGAGTTCGTAAACACACTGCAAGATTTATTGAAAAAAATTAGCTAGCCGGGATGACTTATAATAAATATAAACAATTAATACACCTTAAAACGATCGATACGTATAAGAGTTATTTGTGTTATAATGTCAAGCATTACATAGAATTATAGCATTACAAATACAGTTGCAACTGTAACTGCTCACATCGTACTCATTAAGCTATAGGCAATCGTACAAAGCAACCGATACTTTAGGTAATATGCGTAATTACATATTTATATACATTTAAAAGCTGCTGCAATACGTAAGGGAACGCTGCGTCTATGATAGGCGCGATGAGGTAGTGCAATGGGTAGTAACTACGGGAGATTGCACTATACGTTTAAGTCTTGCGATTGTAATGAAAAAGTAACAATTACCTTTTATGGTTTTACTATTATAACTAATACACAAGTCGTTTACTAAATAAACAATCACTACCAATTACTTATGACTAAAACAAATACGACTGCAACGAGAGACGCCAATACGCATACGACATAATTGTCAACGCGCATATATAAATATACTCATATATCTTGCTGACTTTGGAGCTCAATTACAGTCGAATCTTTACTGTTCGCCAGTGGAACAATAAAATAGATATAAAAATGCAGTTTATTATATTATCACTGTGGATCAATAAAATACAAAAGTTTTGAATACGCCGCGTCCATTTTTAACGCTGTATCAGAGATCATCTCTGCCACGCAGTCCCGATGGAGTGGGCTTAAGCTCACCCAGAACAGAATGCGACAAGCTCCACCAAGCCCCGGCTCGGCACATGCGGCGGTATATTTTGTACTGCGTGATGCGAAACTACTTCCGACTCAATGCGCTCCCCTGTCTGACACGCGGTTTCGATTCTTTCTCCGCAGGCTTTCCTTGTTTGCCATGATATTTCGCTTAAGAAAGCGTGAGCGTCGTTCTCAACCCTTCTGTTATGTACTGCAGTGTCGAGTCTCAGCCGGCTGTTGCTGCTTACTGTAAGAGTAATACCGTGTTTTTCTTCATCAGTAGATTTCTTCACTCTTGCGCCGAGACATTGCACGCTCCACAAATTTACGTATTGCCTCCGCTTTCACGTAATCCATCATCATTATCGGGTTAGCGCCTAACAACTCAAGTCAATAGCAACCATGTCTGCCTAACAGCTCGAGCTGATACTAACCATTCGGCCACATACGTCAGATGACAACAAGCGTCAGAAAACAACATCAAAGCTAGAAATAACACCACGTGTTTGATTTTTAAAAATGTTCATTTATTGTAGGAATTTGTTAGAATCCATGCGTCTTATTAGTTAGCTCACTGATGTGCATGTACATAACCAACCTGTATACACGATCTGAATGCATTTAAACATAGGTTACGTCGCAGCTGATCAGCTCTCCCACTGCGGTTGCCTGTCAGAAACAGAACTCAAAAACTGATTGGCATAGCCTGACTATGAATTTCTGAGAATTCCTTTATCTCTGCGCGAATTTAACATGACCATAATGACCATGCGCAGGCTTATTTATGAGAACCTCAGTTACAAGTCCTGTGTCATACAAGAAACATAGTGATTTTTGAGTAACAATGACATATGCAATTGTGCCGAGTTTTTAGGCGAAAACCGAAACTGATACAATGACTTCTGGCACAAAGTCTGCTTAGTATATCATATGTTTCCGGAAGGTGATTATATATATATATATATATATATATATATAATCACCTTCTATATATATTGTCTTGCTTCGTCAGGCGAGCAAACCTGTGTTGCAATCGGAAAGAGCAGCCAGAACTAACAGACAGAGAATTGATGGGGCCGCCGTTTCATTTCTATATGGCTTCTTCATTTAAACGTGGATTTTACAACTCATGGTTTAATGAAAATACATTAAACATATTTATAACTGAGGCGACGAGAAAGAAAGACTGTGTAAGAGGACAAAATGTTTTAAGGTGATCAGTATTTTACGAAACGAAGTCATGGCCCGTAACATAGGTTTTAGTTTTGCTTGAACGATGAATGAAGATGCTTTGTTCTGGGCTCCTGACACAAGCATGTGGATAAGAAGATACACAAGAATGTGCATTAGGAGATACAAGCCAGTGCATTTCGAAACACGTCCTATATGTGTTGAAATACCTTTTAATGTGTGTCGTTTATGAAGTCACTAGAAAAGGAAACAAAATTACTTAATTTCTGAATTTGTTTCTTTTATTAGATGACATAGTCTTCTTAGAGTTGGTCCTTGAGCCCAGCGGTGTTTCAACTTTGTGAATTTTTGTTAGAAAAGTAAGGGGGAATAATCGCGCCTTCAAGATACGTATCTAAATATCGACAAATACTGCTTCAAAATGTTCTTTCAAGTTCGCTTTTGACCGACGATTTGCAACCACGGCACCTACAGAGCTTTTTTAATTCTAATCGTTTGTGCAGTGTATAATGGGCTCCACCTACAGAGGTGTCTTCGATCTCAGCTATCTCATGCACATTTATTTCAAATGCATTCAATCTCGACATGCCCGCCAGAATAACTTAATTACTACGCAAGCATGACTCGCATTGCCATAGATATCGTACCAAAACTATCGTGCAACGATCACGAAATGCGCATTCGCCTGTGTTAGTCTGTGCGCTGCGAATGTTCGTAGGGTTATGATTTTGATGTATTGAACGTCAAAGCTAAAAATAGAACTTTAAGTTTCCCAAATTCCCTTTTAGACGACTATTTCGTATTTTCTAGACGTCATCGTATGTCTTCCAGATAAATTAGAACGGACACGGCGGTGTGCATAGTTTCTCTATAGGAGGACTGATTGTCTCGCCATCGCACATGTTTTGCTTCTATGTCAAACAATAATACCGCAATGTCAGAGATTTTAGTGATGTCCTGCTCACTTCAAAACAGGACTGCCCCGACACTATGTTCCATTGGAAAATATATTTACTTTAACGAGCTCTACAATTCGCTATAAGGTATCAATAAATGTTTAGAAAAAAAAAAAATATATATATATATATATATATAACTATCGTCTATTTATTGTTTTACACAAGACGTTGGCATTAAAAAATCGATCTACGCACATGAAGGCTGTGTCGCCGAATATGGCCGTCATTATAGCCTTCGTGTCTTGTTTGTGCCCCGAACCTCGTGCATAACGGTGCGTAGTCGAGGTCACCAGCAATCAAATCCACGCGGTTATAACCAAGACTCCAGTATTGCGACGTCGAGCGAGAAATCACAGTGCCTGGAATCGCATACGTAAGACTGGCGCAGTCTTTACGATCAGTACGTAATATTCCTTTGGTCGCAGAAGTCTTGGCTGAGATTAAATGCTTATAACGCAAATATAATAATAACAGCAATAACTGTGGTACAATAATAATAATAATAATAAAACATATTGTTCCGTAGTTATATCAATTTTTTTTTAGTTTTTAGTGTTGTGGCTACTACTGCTTCTATTAAGCAACTAGCCTCAACGTTTAACGGCATCATAACCGAAGGTAAGCTTGCTAACAGTCAACTGCCTAGTTAATGCTACACTGCAGCGCTATTGTCGTCGTTTTTACTTAATATATCAATACATCCATGCTATAACACAAACGATAGCACATATTCAAACCTCACAGTCGTGAATGAGTTGCTCCAGTAAGCACAATAGGAAGCAGACAAAGAATTATAAACTTGCAATATATACTTGCCTTGCAATATATATATATATATTTTTAAATATATATATATGTATATATATATATATATATATATATATATATATATATATATATATATATATATATATATATATATATTATTATTTATTTATGTGTATCAAGGTATACATTTGTGATGTAAGAACATATGCACAGCCTGCTCGGGGCATAACTCAAGGCGTTAGGTCCAGGCTTGGGCTGGTCCACCTAGCCAGGGTGCCTCTTACCGAAGCGGCATTCCCTCTCTGAACATCCAATGACAGACGTTGCTGGAAATATTCCCCCGCCCTCTTGTCTCCTGTAGCAAGCAGCAAACTTCTTCTGTCATCGTTAAGCAGTTTCTTCGTTAGAAGCCCAGGCCCCCCCCCCCCAACGTCTCAAACGCAAGGGGTGAGAACACGTGTGGGTAAGCGACGCTTGAGTACTTTCGGCACTTGGCTGCCTCCGCTAGGGCTACCGCGTGTCCAGGGCGGGCTGCGCCCGCACCGACCATTGAAGGGGCTGAAGAGTCGGTTACGGTCGCATCCCACACCAGCATTTGCCCCCGCTCGAAGGGAGTTAGGGTCATGCCATCAGGTCTCTTCCCATCGTCTCTGACTAAACCGGGAGACTCCAAAATGCATGGGTAGCCCGCCGACCGTAACCCTCTGCTAAATGATTCATTCAAGGCTGAGTGGCGTGCGATTCTGCCTGAACTCTGCGGACATGAAAGTCCATGGTGACCTAGGGAGTCGACCTCGTCACCGCATTTGCACTGGTGTGGGGAGACTAGCTCAACTCCTAACCTCAACCCGACTAGTATTCGTGTAGACTCATCGTCGAGCAGGGTACCCAGCTGAGGGCTCGGGAGAGCGTGTAGCCATGCACCTGCACCGGGCGAGGAAAGTGCCTGTAACCTCGCCTTGCTAGCGGCCGTAGTTGTTCGGTCCCACAGGCCGCTCCATCGGCCGTCGTTTGCCAGTTCTGACCACGCGCACTAAAGAGAAGGAGTCTCCGGTAGAGACCCGCAGAATGCGATGGCGTCATCGTGAGTCTGTTTAAGCGTGGCCTGAAAGTTTGCAATCGCCCGGGAGTCCAGAATAGACTCGACACCACTAGTCGCCGAATGTAAAGAGGCGATGTGTGCTGCGACTAAAAGAGAAACAGCTTCAGGCAGGCCCAGTCCGCCTCTGGCTACCGGTAAGAAGGCCTGAACTAGAGAGTCGTCTTGCAGCCGCAGGTTGAGTATAGATTCCAACGCAAAGCCCATCTTCGAGTTAATTTCCTCCAACTGGGCCGAGAAGGTTGAACTGTTGATTCCCCTAAACAGGTAGTTCAGCCTCGACGCAGAGAAGCACGAACGCAAGGGGTACAACCCCCGGTGGGCGCCCAGCTGGATAAGACGAGTAAAACCAACCTTAAGTTTTTCCATCCCACGTTCGATTGTCGGTCCAAGGTGGCGAGAGAACAAAGGTACGCCAAAAAGATCCAGGTTGTCGCCTGTTACGCGGCAACCTGGAAGAAGGTTCTGTATGGCGGAGATTTCAGCTGTACCTGAGCCGACTATGTGAACCTCACACTTGATTGGGTTCAGCTCTAAACCGCTGCATGTGGAGAAACTAAGTATCTTCTTTAAGTCTTCACAGACCGTACTGATGTTACCTCCAATTACCCCGTCGTCCAAGTACCAAAGATTGAGAGGACTTTCGAGTGAATTAACCAAGTCCTTAACGGCAAGACAAAACAGAGGGGGCGCGAGGATATCTCCCTGTTGAACCCCTACAGCCGAAGTGAGCAGTGCCGAGGGCAGGACCAAGTGCGATGGATCGCCGTAGGCCAATTTTACTTGGTGATAAATGGCAGGGGTCTCGTCTCCAACCACCTTCAACAAGTGATCCCTCCTGACGGTGTTGAACGCGTTCTTAAAGTCAAGTTTGACTAGCACGGATGGATTGAGCCGAGAATCAATAAAAGCCCTGGTAGCGTGAATCATTATTTCAGCACCTCCCTTGGTGGAGAAACCCAGCTGGTGCGGTCCAATCGCTAGGCTGATGACATATCTAGAGTCCCTTACTGCCAATTTCGCCGCGATTCTGCGTAGTACCAAGGAACAAGCGATAGGTCTAAACGAGCCGTCCATTTTCTTTAGTGCAAACAGCCTTGCTACGAAGATAAGAGGCACCACCTCGGATGCGGAGCTCCCCATCGCAGTAGATCGATTACTTTTGCTAGGGTCTTGCCAAGTCCTTCGGATAAGCAGCCGAGAGTCGGTGAAAGCAGGTCCTGTAGAAGTCGAGGTCTGATGAAATCTAGACCGGCGCTCGAGCTCTTTGAAAATGATCCCACCGTATAGCGAACATCCTTGACCGACGTTGAAGAAGGTAAAAGTTGTGAAGGGGGAGGAGACAGCCAACATAAGTTTGGTTGCGCGGGGGGGTGTTTTTCCCGTAGCGACGCTGCGGCGGCTGGTTTATCGACCATGACGTCGTCTGACAGAAGAAGGCGGGCGGCCCCCGACACGTCTCCGTCCGACAGTTTGGCCGACACGGCCCGCGTGATCGAATGATTTCGCTCAGCATTACCACCCGACTCGCCCGCAGTATGCAGGAGAGCCAGATCTGTAAGTCGAGCACTGCGTCGGAACTCCACCAAGTTATTCCTAATGACCACTGCCAGAGAGCGTGTATCCCTGCAGCCTACCGGTAACCTTAGCACGACTGAAGCGAAGGAGAAAAGTCCAAGCCAGGCGGCGTCGTCGTTGTCCAAAGCTACCTTTAAGCACACCTCTGACAGTGCGTCAGCCACCGACTTCCTGACCACCTTGGGCAGGATGCGAACCAACTTTCCGTTTTTGATGTAGGCTTGGATGCACTCCGTGAGATCGGGATTGATTTCGTTTAAGGGCCCGCTATAAAGGGGTATGGCGTCTCCGCCCCCATGTTTGACTGTGACGTGTCTACGGAGGCCTCGCCTAGCAAAGGTTTGGCCGCATAGGTGACATGTTACCTTGTTGGGCCCCAGGGGGTTTGGTGTAGTCGCAAGGTTCTGTATAGACGTAAAGCTTGGGCCGACTCCTTCTGAAGGATCCGACGAAGTGACCAGTGTGGGTTCTGTCACCGTTCTGCCGATGTTGTGATCGTCCGTCATTATGATTCCCTGAGATCGCTAGCAACCGTCAAAACGCCAATAATGGTTGTAGCGCCTTCGTGATTGACTTAATCATTTTCGACAACTCGGATTTTACAGATATTAAGTCCTGGACTAATCCGGACGAGCCGTGAGCCACTGGCTTGCGAGGTCCCCGGAGACGAGTGCGGGTCACCTTCGTTCGTGGCTTGGCTCGGGGACGCTGTTTCGGTGCCGCCCTAGGCCGGGGTAGAAGGAGCTGCGGAGTGGTGTCTTCACCAACCGCGATGCCACGAACCACCGAGGCATATGTCACCCCGGCCGTGAAGGCAGTAAGTGGTCCAGCGACATTAGAGCCCTGTAAAGAGTGTGCAGGAACTGCCAAGGCTTCGTTAATTGATGCATCCGGATGAGTAGCACGAACCTGGTGCAGGGTTCTGGCTTCCATCAAAATACGAGCCTTCCTTAAAGTCGACGGAACTCCCGTCAGGATTCTCCTAGTGTCTGAGGCGAACCCTGAATGCTCCAAATGTTCCTAAGCTGACTTCATTTTTCAGCCGGTCTTGCTGCCTCTGCTCCCGCATCACGGTATTTTTTTCCCTCGCGCTTGTGACAACAGTAAAACCATCGTGACCCGAGAGCTCATCAACCACCGAGTCAGCATCGACACCCTGCCTTCATCGCTTAACACCCGCGGATTTGTTACTCATGGCGCTAGTGGGCCTCGATATATCATCTCCGGCTGTAGGTGCATCGGCGCGAATGTTCGCTATGTCCAGGCTAGCCGGAGGTACAACCGGCCGGGCAGGGGCATTTGGGCCCATGATGAGGGCGTTTCACATTCACAGTCGATGCCTCGTATAGTTATATCACCAAGTATATGTATATATGTCACCAATGCATATATGTATGTCACCTTGTATATATATATATATATATATATATATATATATGTCATCATATATATATGTCACCAATGTCTTGTATATGTATGTTACCTTCTGTATATATATAACCAGTTACATTAATTACATTAATTACTGAGATTAATTACAATGAATATTGTAATGAATATTGTAATTAATCACCAACGGTGGAACATGACAATTGGGTCCCTGCAAACGTGTAATTATTATTATTAAACGTTACAATTGTGAGGTGTAAACGTGTACTCCTTGTCTTCTTCTAACTCTTAATTATTATTTCATGGAACCGACAAAACCGGCGTTTCCTCGGCACATTGCAAGCGACAGCAGTTGCCGTAAAAACTAGCCTTCGCGCCGATTGCCTGTAATAATAATAATAATAATAATAATAATAATAATAATTATTATTATTATTATTATTATTATTATTATTATTATTATTATTATTATTATTACTATTATTACCAGTAGCAATATACGGATTACTTTTAAAACTTAAAACTTTTAAAGTTATCGACAACTGCAGCTTATTTCAGGGTGCTCATTAAGCAATCCGGCGGGTTTGTTCTTATATAATTAGCAGGATAGAGATACTGAGGCGTTCCACGAAACCCTATTTAAAGCTAGCAGTTCTAACAATATCTTTACTCAGAACTAGCCTGTCAACTCTGCGAATACAGCTAATCCTGCTGTGATAACTCCACCCTGGTCCAACTTTTACGAATATTTAACGTGAGCGTAAATCCCTAGCAATCATCATATATTTGAAGCTCGCCGAGTTTCTTGGAATCAGTCCAGGTATTAGATCTACAGCACAGATGGGTCCCTTAGGTACCTGGGGGATAGCAAACATTCTGAAAAAAGGTTTTGTCGATTGTCCCTTAGCAGGCAATGGATCATCTACCTGAGCAAAAATCTTTCGGATGTGCCTTCTAGCACTATAAATAAGCAGCCCTACCAGAGTCTATATCTCACCACTTTCTCAATGGTGTCATAACAAAAAACATTCAAGGCGGCGAGCACGTGGGCAGATGAGGCAGAGCTGAAGTCACCAGGCTTCATCAGGTAGTTGCTTTAAAAACTAGGCCATAAGGTAGTTATATCCAGGATGACATTTACCTTTATAAGGTAGTTTGATATCCAGGATGACATTTACCATGCCATTCAGTTGGCCTAAATTTCTGCTCGTAACGAGTCTACGAGTCGTCCTGGGATAGCCATCTATCCATATGGGCTTATCATAGTTTCGTGCAAGGTTGGAAAATGCTCCGTGCGGGATTCAAGGTTTGAAGCACGCTGACAGTGGTTTACCGCAAACGCGCAAAGCAAACAAGAAGCCGTAGCGGTGAAAGGCTCGCTGAGAAGATAACGCTTACAGTCTACCGAGAACTGGAATCTCGAGACGTAACGGGGTGATCACCGTTACGTTCACTGCGAGTTTCGAAAGCAGCCCAGCTACATTTATTGAATTATTTGCAATTATTCAAAATGCCAGTAGGTTGGTGTGTAAAAATATCGAAAGTTGATGCTGATATTCTTGCTCTTGGAGCATTTCAAAGACACTCTTTAGCGTTTGAGAGCTCTTAGTTTAGAGTAAAGCGGGTCTCATTTAATGAGGTTCCCGAACGGAATGCAATAATGTTTGCTAAGCAACTGCAGTTTTAATTAAGGGTATACACCTGTGTCTATTAGCGGGACACAGAAACCTAGAAAAACCTGGACATATATATATATATATATATATATATATATATATATGGACGACTTAGGGGGGCCAGGGGACCTACGCGGCAGTGAATTTTTTCGGCAAAGGCGGTCATTGGATATACAACGTGGTAACGCCACGGCGGTGCTTGGCACCTTGTCCAGATGGTGGACACCAGGCCTGGACCTAGGGCTGATGTAGTTTGTCGTCACGTTCGCTGGGGGACAATTGTTTACACCCCGTTATGAGTTAAATAAAATTGTATATATATATATATATATATATATATATATTTATAGCAAGGTTTTACGACTCGCATAGCATGCTCATCAAAATTCAGATCTAGATCATGAATACTGGATAGCAAGTAACAACAACAGCAAACAAAATTTGCTGTTGTTGCAAAAAAGTGATTGCTGAGTTGTTGGCTCGCACTTGCAATATCCACACATATTTTCGCTTACCCGCTTACGTAACGGCAAAACACGTAGTCAAATAAAATGGAGCTTTGCTTGTAGGCAGTTTCAAGATAGGAAGCTTTGTCACGTTGCGTCAACTAGCGTCGAGTGTGCGCATTGGCAACTCATGTAGTCATGCCTTCTTGTTACTTAAACATCGATCAGATACACGCCAGCAATAAGAGCACATTACATAGACGATTTCGACAGCAATATCGTGCCACTTACGACGACTTCTTCAATAGGCTTGTTCGAAGCCGGCAACGCTAACAAGGCAAGAATTTCTTGCCTTGTTTTCTTCTAGCAGCTATAGAATGCATGGCGATACGCGTGCGATTGCAACGCATGTCAAACACCATCTCGATACGGGCGGAAGAAATCAACGCACACAATAGAAACCTCTCCATTGCGGCGCCCTCTCAGAGTATGTGTTAAATGTAGGGCCAATGCATTATGGTAGCGTGGGGACGTCAAAGAAGTGTCATGCAACTCTGTGCCTGCGGAGGGAGAGGGGCGGTGTGAGAAAGAATACGAGTGTGTCTGAGAGTTGCACACTTGTTGCTGACAGCTGGCAGCGGTGAATGTGCATTATGCATTCGCGATACCCCCTCTCTAAAAAGCGTTAGGACGTCGCCGAATATTGTCGGGATTGCCGGAACAGACACTGCATAAACGAATAATGCATTGTTGGTCTGCTCCTCGGCGTCGAGTGTCAATGAACCTAGCGTAGTCGTCGAGATCACAGATTGTACAGTATGAGATGCTTATTCGACGCCGGAGCAACAAGAAGACAAACAGCAATAACATTCGCATTGAATTGCCACGATTTAGAATGTGGACTCTACTTCTACGAGGAACAATTAAGTATAAATTTTTAAAAAAAAGTCGACCAGACGGCACAACCTGCAATGAAGAAAAAAAAATAATGTTTTATGTCTATCTCATCATATATCTGCTTTCGTTCCGTCACCGGTTGTCGGAAACAACGCACGACTCAAACAGAATGAACAGGATTTTATCATGCCTGAGTCCGACCGTACGAGATTTACCGGCTTAGGCTGGCCATAGTTGAGCAGCGTCGTCGCTGGGGTATGGTGATGTTTTGCCGCACAAGCACATTCTGTCAATCTCTATTTATCTATCTCTTACACTTCCTCTCTCTGTCGCTCGATAGTCAGGCAGGGTCTATAATCCGTGTTCGTTGACCTTCAAACGAGAAACAAACAGCTTCAGCTCAAGGGGCGTACAATTAATTCGCGCGCAAAGAGACGTCATTAATTTCGTCCCCCCCCCCCCCCCTGGTTGACTGGTACTGCTAATTGGAATCAGCCGATGCCTCCAGCCCGCACAACGGTACCGGACCGGGCACGTCATTAAATTGTGTTTTGTCTTTTTTTCTATAACAATAAAAACGCTCCAAATGCTTCGGAGCAGACGCGATGTCGAGATATCCTATTATAATGCGGATGTAAACCTCGGTACAAACGGCGAAGAAGGTTCTCTCGTAAACTTCACCGCTGCCACACTAAGGATAGCACACTACTTTTTATCAAGGCTTCAGGCAATTCGATCACTGCTCTGAGATTAACGTCTGCTCGGAGAAAGCAAACAATATGAACGCAGGCGCCTGGAAAAATTTCGGATTTTTTTTTATGATAGACTACATATTTGATTGTCTTTAATGTATTTTTGTAAAGGTTAGAAAGAGAAGGAAGAAAGAACTGGGGAAACTTCTATTTAGCGTCACTCATCCAGATGCGACAAAAAGCCTTCATGTTTTCAGCCCGGCTGGTGCGTTGTCGTGAAGGAGAAGCTTAAAAGACGCTTTACAGCGATCCTGATGAGCGCTGTAAAACACTACTGTTGGTAGGCATTCTGAACCTGTAAACCAATCGCTCGTCATTGTACAACATTCTGCCAATTCGACTATCGACACAATTTCACTTCGGCAGAAGAAAATGGCGACCATCACCTTGCCAGCCAATGATGGCACTTGTGGGTGGAGGTGCTCCAACGCCTGACCACTGCGAGCTCTGGAACTTGGACTGCGGGGTCATAAAAAATGTGTCCAAGTCTCGTCACCTGTGGCTAGTGGCAAGCATGAAGAAGACTGGCCCTCTTGCAAGAGAGTTTTATCAAAAGATCTCGGGCTAGAAAGACGCGCGGTTATTTTTAGTCCCGTTTTCGGGATACCCACCGAGCAGATTTTTTAGTGAGTCTGACCTTGTGCGGGGCCCTATAAAGAAACTTGGTATACAAACCCAAAATCTCCTCTAGTGACGCATATGTTATGTTTGAGCTTTGGTCTATTGCGTCCTTCACACGAGCCGCATTTGATTGCCCGTTGATGCTTTTGGACGTTTTTCACGGGGTTCATGGTACGTTTTGAAATGTCTAAATCAAAATACACTGCACCATCTCCAATTGTCGATCAAAGCTCGTTGAAACATTTTTGTGCACTTAATCATCGGAGGTTATTCAACCGAACATACGGAGTCTGATCTTTAAGTTCGGTTGTTTTGGCACCGACACGCTTGTGCTCGCAATTTTCTCACACCGTTGTCCGTGAAGAATCGATTTAAAATTTTCACCCAAGCTTCAACAAATATCCCACGCTTATAGTAGACTTGATTCTTAACTCCCCACTATGCGCTAAATTTTAAAACTCTCTCTCTCTCAGGTTCATGCGTATAGACATATACAAATGTATATAAAGAGACACCGGCAGGAAGCCCGCAAAAGACTCGACGTGCACTGATGTGCCCTAGTAGAAAGCGCACTCACGTGAATACTTACACACGCCAGCAAAAGTACCACCATTTTGCACAAAAGCGTTCTAAAACATTCAAACTAAACTACTAAAAGCAGAATTTTGATTGACACATTAGAATGAAATAACAACGTATGATCATAGTATGGCAGGTTACATTTTCTACAAATATGTTATATATTTTTATATACTTTTTGGGTGAGCTGATGTTGTCCTATACACTACGCGGAGCAATGCCATAGAATATACCGCGCAACAGGCGGTTACGGGAGCAGTCGGACATAGTCGACACATCACAGGGGGAGTAAGATGTGAGTCATGCGTATGCACGTACGCACAGCCTACATCGACTATTCGCTAATCTCCTCACACAGACATTTGCGTTAAAGCATTGTAGACAGGCAAACGGTCAGGAAGAGGGCAGGGGGCTCAGAGAGAGAGGAACGAAGCAGCGACGCAGGGAGGGAGGGAGGCGTCGATCTAAGAAAATTCGAGATGTAAATATTAACCTCGGCAGTGTGAGGAGGCTAGCTGAACGCCAGTGTCTAAATATAAATATAGATAGATGTGTCTATGTAGAGAGATAGACAGATAGATGGTTGGTCGTTAATTACTCGAACTCGATTACCTAGATTTAATTCTACTAGCAGCAGCAGGCGACGGCGGCTGCAGCAGCAGCAGGGCAGGCCCAACGCCGCAAGGACGAGCGACGAAAGAGGCCCATCCATTGACGTCAGCGCTGTGTGATGGTGGCGGTGGTGGCCTCGCCTCACCTGCGCTTAGCGCTTGACGCGTGGCCTACCCTGATTGACAACGACAACGATGATGGCGGCGCACGACGAGTAAAAACTCATCCGGGGTAGTCGGTGGAGTTCAGTGGCCGCTGGGAAGCCGCTGTCCTGAATTGAGAGTGACCACCACCACCACCACTCTGGATCTCGAGTTGTTGACGCTGACAGTCAGAGACGACGAAGAAGAGGCCTGAAGAGCGAAGGGTCCTTGCGATGGGTGCGGGCGAATGGCAACGCCGGTGCAGCCAGATTTGCCCTCCCACCTCAGACTCCCGGGGGTCCGCGGAAGAACGGACGGACAGCCGCCGCACCCCCGTTCGCCTGCCCGCCCGCACTTCATCGTCGGCCTTCTCCTCCTCGTCCTTCTATGAGGAGGCTCCTGGCGACGTTTCGCGCCGCGGTGAAGAACATTTCGCCTACGAACGAAACGACGACATGTTCTCGGCGGCCTTCATCAGGCCCTTGCCTAATCACTCACGCACTCATTATCACTGCCCTCCGTCCAGTCTAGTCTGGTTAAAAATAACGTCTTCAACTTAGCGACTTCGCCGCGAGGCGAGCGGGGCTAGGCCCTTGCCCCCCGCTGCACACACAGGGGGCTCACAGCGGCTGCGCGCCCCCATATATAACCCCACAGACTCCGTCTGGCCAGTCGCGGCAGTCGACCAAATAGATAGAATCACCTTACAAAGTCGGAATTTCGTGCACGTCTACCCTATGCAGGTACACCCTGCAGAGCAACCGCTAGCCTACGTCTGTTAGATAACGTTATTATTAAGATTAATCGTGTTATTACTGTATTGCGCTATTTATTATGAAAGGACGACATGCCGGGATCCACATACAGGTGGGTTGCTTTCGTTGGTTGCTACTGTGATGATTAGTTTCCTAGTTCATTAGCCATCTAGCTATACGCGACAACCTGACAACGTATACGTTACGCAGGAAACGCACTGCTTGTGCTCGGCGACGACTGTAGTCTGTTCTTGCAGAAGAAAGGTCGGCCAGTTTGATGGACGTTATGTTCGTCAAGTTTAGGCTTCCGATAGACGAGCGCACGACTCGTGTCACAATTGGTACAAATGCGCCAATTTAAGGTCGGTGTTTTGAACGTCTACATTATATTATACATCCTATAGATTTATATAGGAGATATGAAAGGCGCCAGTCGGTTCTCATTTTTGGTATTTACAACAACAACAGCAACAACAACAACAATTTGTTGTTGCCAATAACAAGCAAATGTATGCAAGTGACCAAATATTTAGCTACTAGCAACCACTGCGGTCTGCGGTCGAAATTACGAGAGATACGCGCGAGAACAAGAGTAGGTAGGGAGAGAGACAGATCCGAAGGGAGTGAAATCCGCAGAGAGAGAGATACACGCACACACAAAGCGAGAGAGATAGAGAGAGAGAGGAAGATGTTCGAAAAGGGAGTGACTCTTTGAGAGAGGGATAACGTCGCATTTGATCGACGTCACGGCAACCGATCCTGGCGGTGGCCCTGGGAAGGCTCATGCTCCACTTCATAAATCGGGGGGGTCGGGCAGTAGGTGGGGAAATGTTCTCGTGACCAGGTGACCCGAGCACAGACGTGCAGCTACATTTCTATTGATCGAACGTAGGGCAACAATGTGTCCTCTATGCGGCACGGCTGAGCTGGCTACCACCGCTCCAGGCTCCATTCTGAGGCTTCTGCCTCTGAGGACGCTGCGTCAGCACCGCAACTGCTGGTGGTACCTTAATGGTTCCAGATCAAGGTGCTGAAGGGGAAAGACAGAGAGAGAGAGAGAGAGGAGAAAGGGAGATTGAAGTGCATGTGTTTGTAGATACGTACGAATTTCTCTTGTCGTGTGGCAGAATAAAAAAGCCTGAAAAAGAAGAAACGCGTGCGTGAGCCATCATACATAGAATATAGAATCACTGGGCGCACTCTACACAGACGCTGTTTCCACACAGATATTATTCCCTCGCTGCATTGTACGACGGTACTGCAGTAAAAGGCGATAGACAAGAATAATGAAATGAGATGTATGTATAGTCTGAACATCAAATTGTGTTTTCCACAGAAATACTATAGTCTGGGCACAGAAATAGTATCGACTGAACGTCAAATTATGTATTTCCACAGAAGTATATAAACGTAGTAGGAGACTTAAACTAGTGACTAGAGCAAGGGAAAACAAAGCAAAAATATTTAAGCAGAAATAAAACAAATGGGGTTATAAATTAAGAACGACTGCGCAGAAGGCCTAGTCGCGCAAAGGCTGCCATATTTAATGAGGTTAATCTGTTAAGCTGCGTACAGGCTAAAGAGCCCAAAAGACAAAAACAAACATTTTGGTTTAACGGCGAATGACGCACCATTAACTTGCAGAGCGAGTGGATAAACCATCGATCGAAGTGGTTGGCACGACTAGACGACATGAAGAAACAAAAGCTAAAGTACTATACCAGAGAAAGGGCAATCGTACAAAAATCTGGGCCAATTATTTCTCAGCAACTGTGTAAGAGAACAATGGGTTTACCTCCACCAAAAAGGCCAGCCATACAAAATCCGTTGTCTAACGTTACAACACGTGGCTCCGTGTAACTCCGCGTCAGACAGGACAGATCTAGCAATTTTCTAGCACTGAGGGCAAACGAGGTTATACAGCTTCTGATACGTACTACTTTTTGGGCACACGCATCCCTACAAGACAGGTGGTTCCTCTGTCAGCTCAAGCATTCACGGCGGCGAAGTGATCCTGGCGTGCGCGAACTTTGGTTGGGCACGCAAGCAATGTCGGTCTTGTGCGCCTTAAATACGTTATTTTGTGTAGGCGGGGCTTCATGCGGAAGAGAGTATAAATAGAAGACTCCGTTTGAGTTTCTTTGTTCTGTAAAATCCAATCAACGACAGTAGTGAGCACGGCGGTAGTCCTGCAATGATGATTAGAACGTTGAGCGCACGACGGCACGATGACGTGCGTTGCAACACTGCCCCAATGCTCGTAGCAGAACCGTTAATTGCTTCTTAAAATATAAGCTCTTCTGCATGCATATCTCTGGCGTCGTCACCGTCCGCGATCCGCTGATGTCGCGTGGCGCAGACGCATAAATAGTCAAATAAAAGCTTCTTTCTGCTATCCGCTGTGAACGGTCCTCCTCTCTACGTCTGCACGCTCTCTGCATACATTAAAACGGTGGACGAACTCATAATGTTTAGAATTACGCGTATTTCCATTGCCCAACCCTCGTGATGCTCTTATAGCTACGAATTCAGTCACCATGCATTCAGTAAATACCGTCATAATCCTCAACAGTAAGTGCACACCGTTTAGAAAGTCTGTACTTGTGTAAGGGCGAGTTACTCAACGTCAATTGACATCAAAGGATGGTTTGATTTCTACGATGATTTCTTAAAACGATTATTTCTTTTTGGATAGCCAATGTTGAATGTATTCACAAAAATAAACTATACTTTTATGAACACGCTGCTGTATGTGCACTTTTCTATAGAACAGTTTCGGTTGAATTCATTTTTGGTATTTTTTTACTATCCCTGAATAAGTCATTTATCCCTCCTATTATTGGGCGATTCAATTGCTAGTTTTAGCCTACTTATCTTAACGCTTATTTTACAATCCCTTGAAGTAATTACGATTTGCCTCAGGTCACCTTGTATATATATATATGTATATATATATATATATATATATATATATATATATATATATATATATATATATATATATATATATATATATATATATATATGTATATATATATATATATATATATATATGTATATATATATATATATATATATATATATATATATATATACATAAACAAGGTGTCCTGAGACAAATCGTAATTACTTCAAGGGATCGTAAAATAAGCGTTAAGATAAGTAGGCTAAAACTAGCATTGAATCGTCCAATAATAGAAGGAAAAAATGACTTATTCAGGTAAAGTAAAAAATACCAAAAATGAGTTCAACCAAAACGGTTCTATAGAAAACTGCACAGGCCAGCGTATATATATATATATATATATATATATATATATATTTATAATACTTGACCGGCCGATATCGCCGTGCGACAAGAGGACTGTGTAAAGAATTCCTACATACTACACTGTGGGCAGACGCAGCGATTTCGGCCGGTCAAATATTCACTGTTCCTCGGTGTTCTGCTCTTGTACCTCGGTCATCGTGAATTCACAACCAGAGCATAGTCGAGCCTGCATACGGCCAGACAGGTCTCAAGTGCCACCTGCATCTCTAGCTGTGACGCACGCGCGCCCGCGGATAGCAAACATTCTTAGCGAGCGCACCACGGCTACGACAGTACTTTCAATAAATCTTCAATTATAATAGTGATCACAGCAATCCTGGTAGCCTGATTAACGATCGTCGAGCAAGTAATCTGGTAATCTACGCCAGCATCTGCCCGTATCACCTCACTGCGTCTTCTTCGACGCGGCGACAATTGGCGATACGCGCGTTGTCGTAGCTCGTTATGCGCTCCTCAAACGGTAACCTACTAGATAACCTCAACCATGTGAAGTGCAGTATTTAGTGCACTTCTGTGCGCCTATTGTGTGTAACTGAGCGAGTTGTTCTGCTGTAGGGTAGCGGAGGTACACGCGGGGGGACTGGCCTTTAATGGGTTGATGGGAGTGATCTTGGCGGGAGCTACGGCGATTTTCTGAGCAAGGTGTGCCTTGCATAGATAGCACTTGCATAGAAGGGAAGTCAAGCGTTGAGCATATCTTTAGCAATAGGTTGTTAAACAATGTTTCTCGGTCACAAAGCGTCTGCACCACGTCCTGTGCGCGTTGCTTGCGGCTTGGGTCGCGTATGTTCAGCTGAGAAGAGAACACCGGCACGTATCGCGTATTATAAAATGACAAACACACAACCATGCAATATGCTTTATTATGCCAATGGGGCGTCGGCGTGCTATCGTAGCAAGACAAGAAAGAAGGAAACATGACTGTAAGAGGTGTGATGTCCTACTTCAAATAGAATAGCGTGTGATTCCTCCTAACAACCTAAACAGAGCAGAACAAGTCGGGTCGTAGATTGCCGTTTGAAATGTCAAGGTCTGAAAATTCCATCCCCAACCAAGAAACATTTACATATACTTCCGTAGAAGAGAAACGTTTATGTCTCTATCTTGGAACAAGATATAGATGTATAAACAATAAAACGCGTTTTTTTTAAATATATATTTACACGCACATGGATCTCGTACTCCCACATAAATGATTAAGAAGTTAATCCATATATTTCATGATGATAACGGAAATAAATCCTGGTTTTCTATGTGGTTAACAGTACGAACTGTAACCGAGTCAGGAACTGCTTCCTACTACAGAAGTTCCTGATCCTTGCAACTAACCGGGCTCTAGCAAGTGTGCTTTTGGTTCATAGGATTCGACGGCGGCTACTATCCTGGTCAGGGCAGTGTGCTATAGTGCGGCCGTACTCATAAGCCGGTATGTAATCTGTCTGGACAGAGTCCTGGTTCATCCCGGCTTTCTTACCCACTGTGATCTGGACAGAAATAGGCGTCGAAGCGCAAATGAATAATCATGAAGTGGCTTCAAAAATGTCTACATTAGTCGTTTGGATAGCGTCCAGTCACTTGTTTGCCGACCAGTTTGTTTACCGCTCGCAATCAAGTTTGTTCACTTGTTGGTCATCTTCCCTTACAACAACAACAGTATTAGTCGCAGTAGTAGCCGTAGCAGCGTTACTTTGGTTTCCTCTTTGATAGGAAGCAGAGGTCATTTCTACTTCCTACTTGTCTAGTTGCCCACAAACCCTTAGAAAGGGTTGGTTGAGCATCCTTCACCCTAACCTCGGCCTGCCGACTCGATTGTCCTCGATGTCGACGAGGACGGCTATTGCTGGCTCCCTTAGAGATGAGGTATTTTATCACATAGCTTTGTTGCCCCTATAAGTACGCTGGAAGCGTCCGAGGTGGGCAAAGCGCACCTCGATTTCAGAGCTGGCGAATGAATTCAATCAAATGCAATAGTAACAACATCACACTACAGCCAACGCAACGCTCTTGGCTCTATTGGTCTGATGAGCGGAGCGCAGTTCCAAGCACACTATAGGTTGTTGTCAGACCACAAAAACTCCGCGTCATAGAGTCTCTTGAATACATGTTGTGTGCTTGCTACTCGGCGCTACTTAACAAATTAGGTCAAAATGGCGGATGATCATTAAGGAATCGAACAGTCATTAAGAATACGATGTAGGCAAGTATTCCGTTTAAACGCAACGTGTGTCTCATATAGATTGATTTCGCTACACTGCAGCGAACTCAAACACCTCATCTCGAAGTAGGTCTGCGTCTCTGCCTGTAAGCAGCAACTATTATAATTATTATTCAGAACAGGTATAATGGAACAGGTCCTCTCTATTATGCTTGTTGCGATTGTGGGGATCGTTGTTATGGCTGCTGCTGCTGTTGCTGGTACTGTTATTCGGTGTGTTAGAGAGGAGTGCCTATACTATGCGACCATTCAGAGCATAATAAATGTTACGCTCAGGGACTTCTAATGAATGCAATCCCAGCTATCTAGGTAGGCTAGGCCCGATACAAATACACTACACAAGGCTAGCGACGTTATGCGTCATGTATCCACTAAACGTACTCTGCATTTCTCCTCCGAACTCGAGTGACCCACCACTCATATTATTGGCGATCTTTCGTAGTCAACACACAGAATCACCGCTACACCGTTGTGCCACTGATACATGTCTAATACATTTTGTATTTTACGAAGACTTATTGCAAGATAATATTTTGCGGCAAACGCTGCAAGATAATATTTTGTTACGGTATTAAGTACTGGTCACGTCTCTTAGAGTACTGCCTAAACAAGTTTACGGGCTGGCTGCCATATTTCTCCGATATAGGTTATAATCTCTATTCGAAAATAGCCATGCAGGAATTTAGCAAGTTACAGCATTACGTTTACGCAATGGATCCCTCCGTTAATAGAGTCAGACACGTAAATACACAGCCAATAGGACAAGACAGAAAGACAGCAGACTCACATTTTAGAATCTAAGTGCGCTTAAATATTGTACAGTCAATATTGAAAAAGGCTGCTCCGTAGAACTTTTCCTACGGAGCAAAGCACGACACCGCCGACAGCGGGTGAATTGGAGAATCTAGAATGCAGCAGTTTGAACGACAAACTATAGTTTCGCGTAGTTGTGCACTCGGTATTACCGAGAAGCTCTAGCCAGAACTGTAGGCGTGATTCGCTTGTGTTGCGGCACGTGAGGCTCGACGTGTGCAATTAGATTAAAAAGCATCTTTTTTTCATATACGTAGCCATTACGTAGCCTCTGTATGTTGGCGTCGGGCTACTTGTGCCACATTTGATTTCCCTTCAATAAATCGATCGGCTAAGGTTCTCAAGGCAATCAATTCTCAATAGGGAGTTCGACAGCAATCAATGGCTAGCAACTCGATTTGGCCTTGGGATGCTGCTGCTGCTGCGATAAGATAAGATTCCGCTACATCTCGTGAACGGACTCGCGTCACAGCCAGCTTGTGACGTTCGCCGCTACAGAACAGTTGAATTGACTGGCTGAAAGCGAAACGCTTTCTCGGTTCTGTAGAACTGCTTCTCGTTCGCATCATTCGATAAGCTAACAGCGCCGCTCGGCGTGGCCAAGGCAGCTCCTGCCAAAGCAGCTCAACCAGTCATGAAAAAACGATCAACGTGTCGATCTCTATCGTAAATCTACTTACTCTGGAAGACGTTGGTATTCAGTTTACCAGCGTTTGGGCGAGCGGCAGCGGCGGCGGCAGTAACGCCAAATAATTTATGCACCGCCTGGGCTGCTCAGTATCCCCACAGTCCTTGCTCACATGCAATCACATCATATAACGGCACAGTCTCGAGAGTTGCTAAGAGCATATTATTTTTTTAGAATAGGATAGAAAACGCCCTTATTTAGAGATTAAGGAGCGAGCATGGAGCTGAGATGCAGGCAAACACTGCAAAGCCACCTTGCTGTGCGTTTCTCTGGCTACACGTCAGGCGTATATATAGATGATGATTTCAGTCCTTTTGATACATTTCGCTACAAATTTGATTGATGTCTCCTACGATTACTCATTCGCACATCAAAGAAGTGGCCAATTGAATTTGAGCTCAAGGTTGTGATAGTACACATATACCGTTCTTCTTAATTAAGGTTGGCAGCGAGGGCAGGTGAATAGCATTCGGCTCGATATCATTTCTTCTACGAAGCCTTTTCAGGAATCTTCTTTGAACTCCCATTCAATCATGCCTATGCGTTTGCACAAGTATGCGTTCCAAACGAATAAATAACATAAAAATCTAGATAACGCAATTGATTTACGCTGAGGAGTACACATATTTGGACCCTTAATGACGAGGCACCGGAATAGCATATTTGCAAGCACATATGTAGATTTGACTAGTCCTGTAATATGTGCAGAGAGTGTAAAATACGTCGAGATTCACAGTTCAAGATTCGTTGAGCTGATAGTCCAGATCAGTTGAGCCATGCTTTAGAACGAGGCCTTTCGGAACGAAAAACTTCATCCAATTTTCACTGCACCAGCGACTGATACCGTCGACAGCGGACTGCAACGCGGCTTGCGCTGAGCGAGCGTCCAGGGAAAATGTATTTTAAGGTCGTCAGCGTACAAATGGTATTTAACACTCGATCGACGAAATGTAAGATTTTATATCTAAAAGAAGTACACAGAAATGTGCACAACAGAGCATAGACGCAGCTCCCTTGTGGGACGCTGCACGGAGCGGGTCGTGGCTTTCCCGTATTTCATTCGGAATGACCGATTGTTCAGAAAAGCGGCAAGCCACCTACCTATGAGTCTGTAAATCAGGAGCGTCTTGTCAACAACAAGTCTATGATCAAGCCTATCAAAGACACTCTTCTGGTTGAAGTATTGCTGGCCAGTCGCGTGTGTATACACACGTTACGTTCTTACACGTCAATGCGTTAGTCAATTAAACAATTCCAAAGCAACGCTCTGGCACGACGGCCTGTGTGATGTCCTAAGTGCGTAATTTGTCCCAAACAAGTAATTCTTTCTGCCGACTAGACCGCTGCAAATACTATGAGAGCCGAACACAGTGGACGCATGCGCCACGTTTGAAAGAATGCTATCCGGACATATAACATACATATAATGTTTAATCACATTTCCTTGTAACCATAACATTAAATATATATATATATATATATATATATATATATATATATATATATATATATATATTTATATATACATATATATATATTCAGATTCGGAACGTGGTTTATTTGCGAAACTGCATTACAAATGCTTAATTTTTCGGAAAAAATGCGACATTTGATTATATATATATAAATTCACCACTAATTACATAGAGCTCCGCGAGTAAGCTATTTTGCACGTTCCACCACGAATGTGTGCCTCCTTCTACGTTCACATAACTGTGAGAAATTACAAACGATTGAGCCTTGTACATAAATGCCAACATGGACGTTAAAGTTGTGTATACTTCAACTAAGAAGAAAGCATTTGATTGAGTCAATTATTGACTTGCGACAACGACAACGTGAAGGCGCTCCAGGCCCACCCACCTTTTGCTGGTGGCTTGTTGTTTTTTTCGCAAATGATAAGCGTATCGACTCGAATCGCTCGACGTGCGCCGACGACCTAAAATGATACACTGCTCCCTTGGATTCTCCCTCAGCGCATACTGCGCTACAATCCGCTGTCGGCGGCATCTGCCTCTGGTGCAGTGGCAATTGAATGAAGCTTCACTTCCAAAATGGCTCCTGTTGAAGCATGGCTGTTTTAAACTGGATTATCAGCTTAATGGAACAACATTGTCCGTTGTGCCGTTGCACGAGACCTTGATGTATTATTGTCAATGGATCTGCGCATTCTAGACACCCAGTCAACTTAACTTCTATACTTGCGAGCATGTTATTCCGTTGTTTCATCATCATAGACCTAAATGTGCATATTTGTCTGTATTAGGCAATTGCATTATCCAGACTTCTATATTGCTCACCTATCTGAAGCCCATACTTGGGCAAACACAGAAGTTTCCTCTACCTTGCGCAGGCTAGCCGCAAAGATTCTTTGTGATAGTACCAGAGATAGGATTCGCGAGGCGACGGATCCCCACCAGCTTGGCTTTGCTGCATAAGCCGGGGCCGAGGTCGCCGTGCATGCCACCCGAGCTTTTATCGACTCACGTTCACTACCTGAGGTTCTCGTAAAGTTGGATTTCAGGAATGCCTTCGACTCTGTAAAACGAGATCACCTGTTGAAAACGGTCTGGAGGCACTGCCCCCAGCTGGCACACCACGTCCACCAAGCGTACCGTTACTCGTCTCACCTGGGTCTCCCGCATGATCTCACATCCTCGGCCACAGGGCTGCAACAGGGTGATTCTCTCACCCCCCCCCCCACTGTTTTGCCTGAGCACTAAAGAGCTATTTGACTCCCTAAACAGCTCACTAAACATTTGGTACCTTGATGATGGAGTGCTGAGGGGAGACGCCGACATGGTTGCCGAAGATGTCCGGCGCGTGCTCGACTTTCCGCAGATTTCTGGTTTGGAGCTGAATCCCGAGAAGTGCAAGATGTACGTTACGGGTGTGAGCGCTGGACTTCGTGCCAGACATGCCAGTATTGACATTTCTTGTAGATAATTGCACACATTAATTTCAAGCTCCATTACATTATTAAGCGCCGAGACAAGGAAGCTTGCGAAATACGCGTCAGTAGATCACCCAGATGAGTTCCAACCGCTAGCGTTTGAGACCTTGGGCGGCCCAGACGACGTCACTCACAAACTCCACAGGGTCGATGAGCAGCTGAGCCTCGCAACCGGAGATAAGATTTCTGCGGCTTATCTGAGGCAGCGCCTCGATCTCGACGTCCAACGCGGGAACACAGCATCTGTCCGGGGCGCGCTGTTGAAGTGGTCCCAGCCCACTCTTCACGATATGGAGTAATATTTCCCGTACACACGTTTCCAGGAGACAATTGTCGCTCCACTTACATTCTTAATAAAGACTAGTATATATATGTATATATATATATATGTATATATATATATATATATATATATATATATAGTCCTGGGAGGTAGCAACAACATAGAGCCTACGTGGATAAAATAATAATGGTTTCACATAGGTATGATTAAAGGCGCCCAGAAAAGATTCCTAAGAAGGCCCTGTAGAAGATGTGACATCGAGCAGAATTCTGTAAACCTTCCGCCGCTTGTTTGGTAAATAGAGGCCTTTTATATCATATAATATTCTGGTGCAGTAAGAGAAAAGAAAATCTAGTTGACTTAAACGTGGCAAAGTAAATGGACTTGATAAATGTAACAGCATTCGAGTGCTTAAACGTTTGACGACATAATATTAGAGCGATACTTACGGCGAAAATGTAGATACCCTTTTTTGCAGGAATCGGTGTTTAGCAATACTTGAATAGTAAAACCAGTTGACGCTGAAGCATCTCAGACCTTACATTTAGCGCTCCTGTCTCATTTTTCCATTCCGAGGCCTTTTTGACCAATCAGCATAGCACAAATAAAAGCAAATACAACATTGATTCGACCAGTATGGTTCCCACAAAACAAGTGAAATTTTACGAACCCACATAAACCTCTGATATGCGATACACGTAGAAGACACAACCCCAATCGATATAAAAAATACCTTGACAACATACCACATTATTGCGTGGATTTGGTCAAAGCTCAGAGAATCAAACTTGTCGTCTCAAAATGGCTAGGAGCCGTCTATTCTAAGTGCTTGACAATGACAGCTCAATTCGGTAGTGAGTACTACGTATGACCTAGATGAGTGTATGAAAATACTTCTGTCGATTCACAATACCACCCTGTCCTCAACGATCACGAAAACGATTTCGCGCCACGCCCAAACTTAAAATGACAAACGTCGCCAATGTTGTCAGTACACCTGAGAGCATGAACGAAAGTAGGCAAATACAAAAACTAAATTATTTGAGTCTATTGCCGCCAAGAAACTTTCCGCATAAAAAAACGGTTCAACAGAAAAAGAGAAATGAGCTACAGTAATGGCGGCATCCAGTCGACAAAGTACACCTGCTTAGTCATTATCATCTAAGTTATTCCACTCATGTTGAGTATGCATATAATATTAATACTTATACCGTTGCCATCAGTTCTTGGCATGTTATTTAAAAGAGGCAAGCTGTGTAGCGATACTCCGTATCTGGTTCTGCAACTTTATGACTATATAAAACTAAAGACGTGGCGACTGTCACATGCAAGAGCAGACTAGAGGTAAGAGGCACTGGAAATATACAGGTGTCCAACTATATTTTCTCAATCCGACAGAAAGCCTTCGAATGGTATTGTACGCGGCGTCTTCAACCTCAATCAAATTATCTCAACGACGGATGCACAAAGTACCGCCTTGTGTACATTGTAAAACATCTTACAACTAGTGAGGTGTATCTCTTATACTCTGTCAGGATCAAACTTCAGCCTTGGAACAATCTTGATGTAGAAGAGTGTCACACTCGACGATGTGTGCAGTGAAGGTCGCCTCAGTATAATATGAGCCAAAGCCCCAAAAGCCGGAAAGGTTGACAAATTCTAAGGATTGGCCGCCGCAACGCATAACGTCTCTGACAACTAAATCTGAACTTTACAGCCTTGATCTTTATGGTGTTTTTTCCAGCACCCTTAAGTCAAGGAACATCTCTGCCAGGGACGTGATGCTCTTGACGGCACCCAGGTTGTGATAAGCGACCACTATGTCAGCTGCATCACAACTATGCCCTTTCGATACTCCTGTCGGATATAGCCGACAAAATTTGCATGAAAAGAATGAAAGGGCGCAGCTCAGTAAACCCCATGCAAATTTCCAACATTTTGCACTTGTCCCCTTTGTTCCATCTTGCCCACATTTGCTTAGCCTTCTCTTACACTCCTGCTTACCCTGTACCAGTAAGTTGTCCTCATGAAAAATCACGAAATTACGCTCAGAAGAGAGCAGTTTGTGTCGGAATGACTTCACTAAGATATTCGTAGGTGCTTTGTGGGAGGCTTGGGCGCAGTCTATAAGAGACTGCGTACAAATGGCCTCCGAACCTTTCCCCAGCTCGTTGTATTTTTGACTGAAGCACATATCTCGCTTTACGCGTCCACTGACCTCTATCTGCTCCGGCTAAAGGGCCTGGTTGACCACGTACTCGACCCGCTTTATAACAAATTTCCAGATGATGATCTTGAGCGTTCCTTTAGACGCTATACCGCAGTATACGTTTGGGTGTCGTCTGTCATCGCCATGCTTGCCCATAAATAGCAGAAAAGGTCTGGCAATGGCGATAAGCTAGGCTTCTAGCATTTATCCCCTCTTCATGATCTCGTTGAAGAAATCATAAAGATAGTTTTTTTTCAAGCGTCCAACGTCCGTAGTACAGTTGGTCTGGCCTCGCACTCTTTCAACTCGAAAGAAAGCGCAAAACCTGACTTACTTCTTCTATCTCAAGGGACAGATTCATAATATTCTGTTTTAATGCGAGCAGGCACTCAGTCATTGGTCAGCTAGGTGCACCGTCTCGCAGTTATTTAGAAAACAGGTTAGGTGACTCGTTACCTTCGTTCATCGCTGAGCAGGTGGTTCGCTCCCCTACGAGGTCGCACAATGTAGGAGTCTAAGGCTTCTGCTCTCTGGTCTTTCGACCCTTCCGCCGGTTGTTCCTCGTTTGAGTCGCGCTATTTGCAAAAGCCTGCTCGTCGGGCCCTGCCCGTTGCGATACTCGCCAGCTCGAAGGCTTAACTATAACACGATATTTTTTGTGATTCACTGTGTAAAGGTGTGTCTGTAATATCCTACCGGACTTGTACAAAGCTATAGTATCCAGTTATAGAGAGCACACTGACTAATAATTAATTCTAAACACTATTAACTGACAGCAATTGCAACAGGCGTTCTTGAATCCGTCCGCCCGACAAAACAAGCATACAGTGGACATTGTATAAGCATAATGGCCGCGTAAAGATGTAGATTGGCGATTAAGTCATTGAACACTGACGCGTTGCTCGCTGGCTTGCAAGTTTCCACAATTCTGACTGATATGTGTGTTCCGGATACTCTCGAAACTGCGACGTGAGGCGGTAGTATTATATTTGTTGTATTGCCTTAAGTCGTGATTAAATGTGGAATGCGTCGTACCAGCGAAATACCTTTTATGGCGAACTTATATATATATATATATATATATATATATATATATATATACTTGTTTTATCTTATTTATGGGTAGTAATTGACGAGCTATTAGATATGCAACAAATTTTCACCAGTTGTTGCCCGAGACGCAATGGAAGAAATGTGCTTCCAATTTAGATGCCGATGTTGCAAGTGTCAGTTGCAAGGTAAGCTCAAACAGACGCCTTGTGACTTTATGGATAGACAAGAACGGTTCTCAGAGCTTCTGTTGCAGCATGAGACGAAATTTCTGTCTTATTCCCTTATAGAGTTCACTTGTCTTTTGGTTGCTTTATTTTATCTTCATCGTTCGCTCCCGTACTCGTCTTTTATTCTGTTTTATGTTTCTCCTAGTTGCGTACACTTTACTAACTGCCACGACACGACGTTTATCTAATAAATCGAAATCTTGTACGAACACGAACAGACAACACATGCTACGTTTACAGGCTCTTTTACATTGGGCCTCAGCAACGACTGGACTGGCAGGGCCTATTATAGCACGAGGATCAGTCAGTGCACTTCGGAGCGGTAACGCGAATCACCCACGGGTAACGGTCAATTCAGTGCTGAGAGGCCGAGCTTAACGGTCAGTTTGTTGGCTCTCTTCGTGCGTCTGTTTTCTAGCACTTAAATTGCCAATACAAGACGATAACAGACAGGCTAGCGGCGTCGTGGTGTCAACCGGCCTGCCAATAGCTGAGCGTGCGGTTCCGAGGCCGCCATTGGCTTCGTGCGTGGTCGCACGACCGACAGTTGAGTGAAGCCTTGCCGTCACCGCGGGCTAAGTGGTGGTGGTGGTTATTAGTAGTATCAGCGGTGGACAAGAGGAATAGGGTAACCAACAGACGACTGACAGACTGATTATAACAACAACGACCTCCTCCATAGTACGCAACACCCGCAACAAGCGCGGTCCAGCCACAAATCCAGATGTAGGCGACTCAATAGCTTATCCATATATATATATATATATATATATATATATATATATATAAATAGGTAGTTCAACAAGTCCTTAAAATGAAAACCAAGAATTTTTAAATCTTGTTATTAATTTTTCTTATTTGATATACTCCCCGAGAAGCTCAATACACTTTTCCCACCGAGATTTCCAAGCATTTATACCTCTTGAGAATTCCGCGTCTTTAGACTAAAAATAGGCATTGACAGCAGCCTTAACCTCTTCATTGCTGTTGTTCAATAAGTTCGAACCTCAGTTGGGCCAGTTTTGCCGATGCTTGCCGCGAGTTGTGTGCAGGAGCATTGTCCTGGTGAAACAGGACAACCTTCTTCTGCAGAGCGGGCCGTTTCACAATGAGTTCTTGCTTCAGGCAGTCCAACAGGCTTGCATAATATTCTCCCGTGATCGTTTTACTGCTCTCAAGGTAGTCGACCAGAATGATTCCACGTTGGTCCCAAAAAACCGTAGCCATCATCTTTCCGGCCGATGCCGTTGTCCGCACCCTCTTCGGAGGTCCTTCACCAGGTGCACACCATTGGCGAGATGCTTCTTGGGTCTCGGGAGTGTAGTGATGGACCCAGCTTTCATCGACGGTCACGAATCTGCGCCAAAAATCAGACGGATTTTTCGACATCTTGGCCAAATTCCGCTGTGAAGCGGAAACACGCGCGTCTTTTTGGCTTTGGTTGAGCAAATGCGGCACCCATTTTGCTTTGAGCTTTTTTATCTTCAAGTTCTCGTGCAGGATAAAATGCACACTACCCAAACTGATCCCCAAGGCCTCCGCTATCTCCCTAATGTTCACTCGCTTATCTGCGGCAACGATTTTCCGCACTTTTTCCACGTTTTCTTCATCAGTTGCTGGTTTTGGGCGTCCTGAACGTAGTTCATCCTCGGTGCTCCTGCGAGCTCTTTTTAACTCATTAATCCAGTTAGAAACAGTGGCAAAACATGGCGCAGAGTCACTATAAACCTCGTTTAACTCAGTTTTCACTTGGATCGCATTCCAACCTTTGAAATAAAAATACTTAATAACTATTCGAAACTATTTTTTCTCAATTTTTCAAAATCACGCCGATACGTTGCACGGAAAAGCGATCAAACGAAATCGCAACGGCCAATCACCATCATATTTTGACTGCTAGCAGTCGAAAAGTTGCCGTTTCCAATAGCGGTGAAAGCGCGCCAAAATTCGAATTCTGAAAAGCTAATTTTAAGAACCAGTTGAAATACCTGTATATAGAAGACCTTGTATATGTATGTATATATATATATATATATATATATATATACATACATATACAGGGTCTTCTAGAATGATTTGAGACTTCTAGAACAGATGCGGTGTTATATGTATATATATATATATATATATATATATATATAAATAGGCGTAACACCGCCTCTGCGCGTTTAAAATTTTCTAAATTGGACACGGCCATATATAGAGGATGTGTGACGTCTTCATTTAGTTGATATATATAAATATATATAATGGTCTATAAGAAGATAGTTATATATATATATATATATATATATATATATATACACATGATTTATTTACACACCAGGTTGGGTAAAATATACAATAGTACGATCGATATCACTACAGTCTCGTAATGATATTAATATTAAAAATCGTTCAGTGCCAGCTTTGTTAGAGAGGGGATTGCATTACACTCACTGCCATGATATCTTACGCATATACCATAACAATATTTACAAACACATGTGTAACAGGGTTCATGGCAAGCGTCTTTCTGACATAGAAGGTGATGAAAACCGTGCACAGCAAAGCGGGTGGTCATGTACCTGTTTGTCCTGCTCGTGCCCTTCCATTCTGACCTAACCATTGCATCTGTCATATAAAAATGTGTATTGATCTCTGCCATTTTCTCTTCATATCGCCGTATGAACTCGCTGTATGCAGGGGTGTCTGGAAGCGCAAACTGTTTTTTGACCTGTTCCACGAATAGTGGAGCATCGCACAGCAAATACGTGAGGCGGTTGTATGCTGACGTATGTAAACCTAGTACCCGCTTCAAATAAGCTGGTTTCACACGATCGAGAGCACCAAGTTGAGTCGAGCTTAGTTTTGCCCATACAAGCTAAATCCCGTATGATGCAATTGGCGCTATTTTCATATCAAATAGAGCTAGCGCTGCCTTAATCGAGAGCATCTGGGGCTTCTTAAGGGTTGTCGCCGCAATCAAGGCTTTTCGAGACCTCTCCTCTATATGTGCAGCGAAGGTCTTAGCTGAGGGGGTCACTGTGATACCGAGATATGTAAACTTATTTACATAGTTCAGGTCTTGTCCATTTAACCTAAGTGTATCGGTCACGGCCAGCCTGCCCGCGTGCCTGAACTTCATAGCTTCTGTCTTCTGCATATTTATTTCAAGGCCTACTACGTTCACGTATGCCGACAAAGTGGCCAGCGCCTGTTGCAGATGGTATCTGCTGCTACTGTAGAGTACTAGATCGTCGGCATACATAATTATCTTGACAGCTGGGTGTCGGGTCTGTAAACGTGTTGGTAAATCGGCTACCAGCAAACCAAAAAGCAAAGGGCTGAGATTATCGCCTTGGGCAAAGCCTGTCGTTTGTTCTATGCTTGGGTGCTCCGCTACACCGTCGTCCAAGGTGATCTGATTGAATTGTAGCACGTCCTTCATCAATGTCAGCATCCGTATTGGGACCCCGATTTTGGCGAATTTAAGCAGGACTCGAGTTCTTGAGCCTGAATCAAACGCGGCTCGGAAATCCACAAATACGCTGTATAAAAACAGTCCCTTTCGTGACAGGATTTTCTCTATATCTGCAAGGAGGATTGCACAGGCAGTTAGTGTTGACCTCTGCGCACGAAAGCCATGTTGTTCGTCTGGTAATGCCTTTTTGTATTCGACGAACGACGTTAGACGAGCGGCTAGGAGGCTTGCAATCAGTTTGTAAGCGCAGCTTTTCTTGGCAATGCCCCGCCAAGAAGCGGGCTCGGTCCGCGGTCCTTGCCCTTTGGAATAAGTGCCATAACGCACTGTCTCCACGCTGATGGTAGTCGACCGTTGTAAATGCACCTATTAAAAAGCGCGGTCTACTGTGCGGTTATTGTGGCTGCCTGCTGCAGATGCTCATTAAAGATGCCATCTGGCCCAGGTGCTTTGTTTCTCGGGAGTTGACGCAGTGCCTCCGCCATTTCTTGGACGGTGAAGTATTCGTCCAGTTGAGTTCTTCATTTCAGATCCTCGTCTGACCAGACCGACATGAGAGTAGGCACTGCCCTTGGCACTGTGTCATGTGAGCTGAGGATCGATCTAAAGTGGCCATAGAGTACATCGCTTTCAACTGGACATGCAGACCTCCCCTCCGAGGTGTTACGGAGCCACAAATATGGATTTTGTTCGGTCTTCTGAAGCAGTCGAGTCTCCAGTTGTTGCTCGTGTTGCCTTTTAGCATTCCGCAGAGTTCGTCGGTAAATGGACCTCGTCGTTGCCAATAGAAGTCTCATTTCCGGCCTTATGCGTTCCAGCACCTTTGCTTGGTAGTGAATGGCCTTCGCTTGGTTACATTCCGGAGTCCACCAACTCCTTTCTCTTCTCCATTTCACATGCTCTGCGCATGCTCTGAGTGCTCGGGTGAGCAGTTCATTGTAGCTTTCTACATCTTGCTCTGCTCTTTCGATGCCGATAACTTCTACGGCTTCTTGTAGGCGGTCTGCTTTAAGTACTCTCGACAGAGGTTTCCGTTTGTGCTGTCGCTCGTGGCGGGCTGGGACCGTGATATCCAGACCAACGGGTTTATGCACCGTCAGGTCCGCCCCTTCTCTCATTTGGTGATCTATTCCCACAAAACACACATTTCATTTCGGCATATTTGTAGCAAATAAATCTATAGTTGATTTACCCATTGCACCTTCAAATGTTGACAAACTTGGGTCATTCGCCACCCAGAAGCCCATATCCCACAGTGTTTCCTTGAGTGCTTCAGTCCTCGCGTCCGTGGGTCTGTCGAGTCTTGCGTTCATATCTCCCACAATCACCGTAGGCTGACTACTAACTAGATCGAGAAGCGAGACAGTGCGCTGCATAATATCCTTGGACTTTGGGGGGCGTCAGACACCACGTCTCTGTGAGCACCAGAACGTCGATTCCGTTCAACGCTGAAGTGGGCATGAGACCTAACGACTGGTCAGGACTTTCGCAGTTCCACTGAATTATTCTCAGTGTGTCCGTTGGCGACCCACTAGGTTCAATAGATCTGCTACCATATCGTATAGTTTCGGCTTCTGCGGTGGCCGGGTGTACTGCCGTAGTTCGTGATTCGTCGCGATCGGTCTGTTGGCCCAACGCCCTTCCAAACGGGGGTTGCGGGCGTTCTTGTGTCCGATATTTGTCATTTTGCGGGCGCTGTTCGCAGGTACGTGTGTCCATTCTTGTCGGCGGGGTTTTTCGTTGGCAGTTCTCAGTCCCGTCTGTAGCCACTTGCTGGACGTCAGCGTTGGGTTTTTCGCCGGGGGCGGGGGGGCGAGAGGGGAGAGAGAGAGAGAGAGATAGAGAGAGAGAGAGAGAGATAGAGAGAGAGAGAAAGATTTAGGAGAAGAGAGAGAGAATAGAGAGAGAAATGAGATGAGAGAGGAGAGTAGAGAGACGAAAGAGAGAGAAAGGAGAAGAAAGAGAGAAGAGAGTAGAGAGATGAGAGGAGAGAGAGGCAGAGTAGAGAGAGGTAGAGAGAGAGAGAGAGAGAGAAGAAAGATAGAGAAAGAGAGAGAAGGAGAGAGAGAGAGAGAGATGAGAGGAGAAATAGAGAGAGGAGAGATAGATATAGAGTTGATGAGATCGATATATATATAGATAGAGAAAATAGATTAGATATATATAATATAAGATGATATATAAAATATATATATAATCCCTATATATATATATATATATATATATAAATATATATATATATATATATATATATATATACAGGGTATTCTAGAATTTATTTGAAGCAAGTCTAGGGAATTGTAGAGCTCGTTAAAGTAAATATTTTTTGCCAATAGGAACACGGTCTCTGAGAAATCTTGTTTCGGAGTGAGAGTGATATTACTGAAACTCGTTGAACTGTTGTTCTTGCCCGATATAGGAGCACAAACGTGCAATTGCGAGACAACCAGTCATTGTATGCAGAAGGCGCATCGTCGCGTTTGTGAGAAAATTCTGCCTATTTTGAAAAATACATTACACCGGCCAAAATATGCGACGCGGTCGTTTAGAAGATAATCCTCAAAAAATAAAGATCTTTTATAAGCTTTCATGCCCAATACCTCAAAATCATACGACCACAATCATTAAATGCGCATTTCATGATGATCAATTTGATATCAATGTATGGCAGTACGAGCCGCGATTAATTAAGATCTTTCGGCCGCCATGTCGAGACTGAGTGAATGCATAAATGACCGAAAGTGATTTATCTTATGGAGGAGGTAATTTATGCATGCATTCAATCTCGACAAGACCACCTGAAAGCCTTAATTACTCAATGCAACCACATATCGGGTGGAGCGCTGTGAATAGTCGTATGGTTATGCTTTTGAGGTATTGGACATGAAAGTTAATAAAATAAATATAGTAAAAAACTTTATTTTTTGCGAATTCTTCTTTTAACGATTATGTCTTCCAGCATCTTTTAGCCGGCGTTATATGTCCTTCAGACAAAGCAGCACACAAACACGACAATGTGCTTAGTTTCTGTATAGAAGTTCTGGTTGTCTCGCGATAGCACATGCTGTGCTCCTATGTCGGGCAGTAACACCAGGGTCTTTATTGGGCGACTTTTAGTAATATCACTCTCATTCCGAAACGAGACATCTCCGAGACTATGTTTTATCGGAATAAATATTTACCCTAACAAGATCTACGGTTCCCCAGACTTGTTTTAAATCTTTCTAGGAGACCCGGTATGTACATAGGACTAACTCTGCATATATGTGTATGTATGTGTATATATATATATACATAAATAGAGAGAGAGAAGTAACCTTGCATATATGTGCATGTATATATATATATATATATATATATACATAGATTGAGATAAGTAACTTTGCATATATGCGCATGTATATATGTATATATATATATATGTGTTCCGCGCTGCTGAACGGCTGAGTTAAGTTCTCGCTATCTTGACGCTTCCTCGACCTTTTGAGTCCCTTTCTCTCTCTGTATTTTTCCAATACCATCTGTTCTTGCTCTATACTAACTAGCACGCACTGGTCTTCTCTTCCATTCATCTTCTCTCGCTCGTCCTCTCTCTCTCTCACACTCTCTCTGTATTTCTCTATCGGATTCCCTTTTTTACGTTCGTGTTTCGTTAGTTAGATTTGGACGTGTTGTTGTTGTTGCTGCTGCTGCTGCTGCTGCTGCTGCTGCGGTTGTTGTCGTTGTCGTCGTCGTCGTGCCGTTGCGACTGCGTCTGTTTGTCGACGACGACGACGACAACCTCATCATCGTCATTATCAGCATCACCATTACGCTTGCCATCGTCTGCTAGGCGCCGTGGCGGTAAATGTCGACGCGCAAAACGGACACCAACTGCAGCAACTGCAACTGCAACACAGCCGCCGCAGAGACAGGCCGGCTGCAGGCAGAGCGCCGGAGGGGAAGGGCCGCCTGCCTGCTAGCTTGAGCGAGCGAGCGGGAAAGCAATCAAAGGAGGGATATATGACTATATACGTATAGACAGACAGTTTGGCTGTCTCTTTCTCCCTCCGGCGGCGCTCTGACCACCACCATCACGTTGATTATTACTATTATTAGTATTACTAGTGCTTCAAGTACTACAACTACTACACTGCTACTATTACTCTTACGGCTAGCGGCCTGTAACGTAAGGTATGTCGACGTGTCTCTACGATTCGTCTCGGTATGGTGGTGGCGGTAACGGTGGTGGTGGTGGTGGTCTCTATGGTGTTTTAGCTCTGCATCTGCGGCATAGCACAAACGTGCACGAAACGTGCCACAAGTAATTCTACGGCTTTGTTTGCCTATCTGTTTGTTTGCGGTGTCTCTCCGTCCATCCGGCTGTCTGTATGTCTGTTCGTCTGTAATCTCTGCTGCTAAGGCGGTAAACGACAACGGGAGGTGGGTCGTCATCGTTGGCATTGTCGTCGTTGTCGTCGTCGGTTGTTAGTTAGTTAGTCGGCCGGTTGGTCGCTGGGTTGGAGGGGAGAGACAAAGATGTAAAGGAGAAGGGCAAAGGAAAAAATATGGTAGAAGAGTGCTAGTGGTGGTGGTGGCGGCGGCGGCCGCAGTGCTGGCAACGGCAGGGGCGGCGGCGGCGCTGACAACAATGGCGAGAGCAACGTTGCGGTGGTCATGGTCGCATGAGGGCGCTGCCCGTTGCCACTCACCATTGCTGCGGCAGAGGCCAGCAGAGGAGGAGGCTGCTGCTGCTGCTGCTATTGCCCCTGCTGCTGCTATTGCCCCTGCTGCCTCTACTGTTGCTGCTGCTGTGAGGAAAGGCGCGGGCGGCTGGCCAGCCAAGGGCGCTTGATCAGCTGTTGGTGGGCGAACGTCGTCGCTTATGCAGTGGCTGGATGGCTGGATGGCTGCCTGGCTGTATGGGCTCAATAGATGGGCTGAATGGGTGGATGGGCTGTCTACTGGGACCACTGCGGTTACAACCGCAGTTCCCTTGACTACTGCAGCGGCGGCAGCAGCAGCAGCAGGTGTAGGCGCTGTTGTCGCTACCGTTGTTTCTGCTGCTACTGCTGATGCTGATGCTGTTTGTAGCGCGGCAGTTTATCGCTTACCTTCACTATATGTGTCGAGCCCGGTGGTGGCGTGGTGGGTGGTGCATTCGTCTGCGCCTCGCGACCGGAGGAGACAGACACATAGCAGGTGCGCGGGTTCGAGCCGCCCCACCGTACTGCACATTTGTATTTATAGGGGTCCGTCTATAAGCAGCAATGCGAAAAGCAGTCCCATGGACGTTCAATCTTGACTGAGAGTCAACTACCAGGAAGTTTTTTTTTATGTTTTACACTATATGTTTATGCCGTTTTAGCTGCCGGCGGGGTGACTGACTTGAGCAGTCTTCCGCGTGCTTTTGCGGTTCTTATGGCATCGTACCACGTCGGTATACTACTTTTCTTCTGCTGCTAGGCTGACTGCTACAGAAGAAGCAACAGGGGCAGTAGGAGAAACATCAGAATAGGAAGAACAGCAGCAACAACAACAACTACTACTAAAAGTAGTAAAGTTTTCGGGCTGACCGACCCTCAGCCAAGATTTAAAGTTTACGGAACTGTCTTTCACATTGCTTCATAGATAGATCCCCATAAATAGGAATGTGGGGCTCCAACCCGCGCACCTATGTGTGTCCTCCGGCTGCGAGACGCAGGCGGAATGCACCGCATCACCGCTGACCATACGGGATAATCTCTTCCCCCCTACAAAAGGGAAGGGATTGACAAAGGGGAAGACATTGACAGCAACAACTACTACTACTATAGGTTCCCAAAGGAGTATACTGAAACTAGGAAAGTGAATTAGAAGTAGACAAAATGAAATAGAATACGAAAAAAAAGAAGAATGTATGAAGAACAACCACCACCGCCGCCCTGGGTAGACAGGTTCAACCGAATTCGAACAAAAGCAGAACAAGCTGCGGCCAAACAAAGGCCGAACATGCTTAGTATCGTCGAAACACGAGTGTCAGGCGGCCGATGCAGTCGCTGAAAGCGTCGCGCCCACAAAAACGGCCAAAAAGGACGACACCAGAAACAACAACAGCAAGTCATTGCTGTTGTTGTTTCTGGTGTCGTCCTTCTGCTGTCGTCCTCTTACTCTGCCTGATCAAGTGTTCGTTACAGAGGAAACAAAAACATACACATTTAACAGGTTCTAGCAGCCCCGGGAAGAATCGAGAGTTCGAGGGATCAACCTCTGCCGGAGGTAGCAGAGTTTTTTTTCTCTCTCTCTCATCGTTTTTTGTGACTCTTGCGAGTTCAGCCGTTTCCCTTTGAAACGAGGACGTCCACCTCTAGCCACCCCATTGATTGACGGTTTATGTCGTGATTCATTTCAGCTGAACGTCACTCGATGTTTTTAACTTAAGCTTAGCTATTTAGCGACAACGTCGCCTTAGTCTCGTTAACGTCGACATTGTGTCGCCGACGTTCTCAACGACGGCAACGCCTGATCTAGAGCCAAGCAGCAGTAAAGCGAGCATCCAAGTTGCAAACGGCTCCGTCCGCCGCCCCCAGCTGACTGGGGGGTTGCTTATCGCGAGCTGACAACCTGTCAATCAATCAATCCACTGCTCTGCTAACTAGTGCTATTCATTCGCCGTAGTCCGATGCCGGATAGCGGATTATAGATTGTTGCGGCGGCGGCGGCATTCGTTTATGGGCGCTGCCAGTCGTATTGGTGGGGCGTTATTCCTCCTGGTCGTCGTAGCGTACCTGATGAGGATAATGTTGATGACGCTGATGATGATGATGATAACAGTAGAGCTGATTATGATGATGATGATGAAGATAATAATGAAGCTATTTATGATGATGCTGGTGATGGTGGTGGTCTACTAGCCACCACGACCCACGAGTCTACTGCTGCGCGCAGAGAGACCAACAGAGCTAAGGCGCGCGCGCGTTTCCGCGCGAGGAGGAAAAAGTTCTCCAGAGACGCAACGCTGCAGCCATAGCGGTAGAAGCAGCAGCAGCAGCAAGCAGCAGTGCTGGTGGTGGTGGTGGTGGTAACGACGGCGGTAGCGGCCGCCGCCGCAGGGACAACGAGTACGTAACGCGCATTCAGACATACATACATATATGCATTAGACACACGAGAGAGAGAGATAAATAGGAAGAGAGAGCAAGTGCGCGAGACGGAGAGGGGAGGAAAGGAAGGCAGATCTCCGAACGCAGCAGCGGCAGCAACGCTCTGCAAGCGTTTTCTATCTATGCTGCCTCGACCTTCTCTTCGTACTCCTTCTCCTTGTTACCTTACTCTTCCCTCACTGAGACGGACGACGGACAGATTGACAGACGACAGACGAACGAACGTAGGTTGGACAGACAGACAAAGAGACAGATGGACGGACGGAGGGATGGATGGATGAATGAATTAATGGGTGGGTGGGTTGGTGTATGATGGCTCTCCGGACAAACGAACGTACGGCCGGACAGACGGACGGACATATTACATACAAACGGATAAACGGGCAGATACACTAACAGACAAGCGAGCAGACAAACAGACAGACAGGCAAATAGACGGAAAGCAGACAACGGAGAGAGGAAGGGAGGAAGGAGGAGGAAGGAAGGAATGAAGGAAGGAAGGAATGAAGGAAGGGAGGGAAGGAGGGACGGAAGGAGGCAGAGAGCGGAGAGGGAGAAAGGATAGGAGGAAGGTAAGGGGACACACAGACGGTCACCGCCGCAGAACCGCCGCTGACGGCACTGAACGGCCGACACACGGACAGACAGACAAACAGAAGGACAGACAGACGGATGGACGGACGAATAGAGAGACACCTAGACACAGCGGCCAACGGACGGTCGGTCGGACGGACGAGACACAGACACACAGACGACGGACAGACAGACAGACAGAGAGACCGAGAGACAGATGGAAGAATAGGCAGCAGCATAACCGGCACCAGCAGCAGCCAAGTTGTTGCCTCTAATGGCATTGCCGTCCTCGTCGCTAGTGCGCCTGCTACCACGACGACGACGACGACGAGGGCCGTTCCCTTTCTCTCCCTCTTCTGGCGGCAGCCGTGGCGGTAGTAGTAGCCCTAGTAGTAGCCGTAGTAGCAGGAGTAGTAGCAGCAGCAGCTGGTAGTAGTAGTAGTAGCAGGAGTAGTAGTAGTGGGTAAAGGACCAGACGACCAGACAAGACAGGCGCCCACCCAACCGCCCGTTTGCCCGCTGCTGCAGCATCGCCGCCGCCGCCGTCACCTCCTCCACTACCACGACGTCGACGACCAGCGCCAGCATTTTTCGTCGTAGTAACCGCAGTAGCAGCAGCAGCAACAACAACCGCCGCTGCCGCTGCCGCCGATGCCGTGGTCGTCGTCGTCGTCGTCTCGGGTAAGACTAGGCAGGAATTAGGCAGAGGCCAGTGGACGGACGGAGAAGGTCTTCATCGCAGCCGCCCTAGCTGCTGGTGCTGCCACCGCTGCCGCTGCTGTCGTTGCAGCTTCCTGGTCATCTGCTGCTGCCGCTGTTTTCGAGTTTTCTCTGCTCTCTACTCTCTGCTCTCCTGTCTCTCTGATACGGCCAGCCGCAGCAATAGCAGCAGCCATAGTCGTAGCCGCAGTCGCAACCGCAGCTGCAGCAGCAGCAGCAGCAACTGCATTAACAACAGCAACAGCAGTAGAATTGCAGTAGAACTGTAGAACCAAATAGAAGCAGAAGAAGAAAAGGTAGAAGAAAACGAAAAACAACAACATCTGCATTGCTATTGTTGTTGTTGTTGTTGTCGTCATTATTGTGATTGTTGTTGCAACAGCAACACCAGCTTCAACTAGAGCGACGACGACAAGCAAGCGCGCGCGGTGTTCGCTTACTGGCTTTTGGCCCTTGGGTTGTGCGCGTATGTGAATGACGGCCACCACAACAACAATAGAGGCAACTTGAACAACAACAAAAAGCAATAACAAGATAAACTGTTATTGCAATCGCAGCAGCAGCAACAACACCAACAACACAACATCAACAACAACGGCAGCTGCTGCTGTTGTTGTTGTTGCTCGCTCAGAGGTGGCGGCGACTCAGTAGCGACCTAGAGTCGGAGAGTCCCGCACTGGTCCATCAGTGTTGTTGGTACAAGGTGGTAGTGCTGCGGCTATTGCTGCTGCTGCGGCTGCTAATGCTGTTTACCCGCATTGGTGGTGTTCGTAGAGGTACCGCTACTATTACTACTACTACTACTGTACGCGGCGGCGGCGGCGAAAGCTCATGCAGCTACAGCAGCAGCAGCAGTCGCATAAGGGACCATAGGAAAGAGAGAAAATGTGTCTGTATACGTGGGAGAGTGAGGGACATAGGGAGATATATTGAGAGAGAGAGAACAGAGGGAACGAGTGAAAGAGAAAGAAGAAGGTAGAGAGAAACAGAGAGAGAGAGAGATCGAGATCGAGAGAAGTAGTCAGAGCCAGTCAACAGTAGAGTCCGATCGGCCACAGCCGTCGTCGTCGTCGTCGTGGTGGTGGTTGTTGGAAGAGAGCGAAGTGGTAACCGTAGGAGTACTGGTTGTGCTGCTGCTGGTGGAGGTGGTGGTTGGTGGTGGAAACATCGCGCGGGCTTGTCGCGCACCCATCGAGTGGCGGCGCCGACTGCTGCTGCTGCTGCTGTAAACCAGCGGTGCAAAGTCTGTGAGTCCGCCTATCTATCTATATATATCGTGTCTCTGCTGTCGTCTGTTTACTGGTTGGCCCGTCGTTGTCGTTGACCGTCGCGCGAAATAAATCTTATCTATCATCCTTGCTCAGTTAGTCGTCAGCAGGCTGTCTAGGCACGCAAGCAACGGCGGGAGGACAACAAAGTCAGCGCGCGGCAACAGTCATCTCTATTGCTGAGCTACAGCGCCAGCAGCAACGAGCACCACAACAACAACAACAACAACAGCAGCAACAACAGTAATACCGTGTGCTAGCATCAGTAGCAACAACCAGAGCACCGACAACAACAACAACATCATCAACAACAACAACAAGAAGAAAAACAGCGAGGATGGGAGCAACAACAGCAACATCGCAGGAAACGCGCTGGTTTTAACACACGAAAGGGGGGAAATACTCAAGCAAAGCGATCGTCAGGAGAAGGAGGCAGGCATCAGAGGCGACCAAACAGCGCTGACTGTTTGTTGTTATCGAGGCTGTTGCTCTTGCTCTTGTTGTTGTTGTTGTTGTTTTCCCGACGGCTCCTGTCGCTCGCTCAGACTGGCCAGGTTTAACCGGGCTTCCTCTGCAACTGCGACTGTGGCCCGCGAAGTGGCTTCATTTCTTTTTCGATTCTTTCTTCTTGTCGTCGCTATTGTTGTTGTTGATGTCGGTTTCCTCTTCTTCCCCTCTGACACCGCGCTCTAACTGACCGCGTCCTGCATTCTCGATCTTGTTGGGTCCTGCTTGGTGGCGGCTCGTTTTTGTAGTGCTGGTGGTGGTGGTTGTGCTTATCATCTTCATCATCGTCTTCATCATAATCATCAGCATCATCATCTTCCCCTGCAGCAGGTCCTGCAGTAGTTGCGCCAGCACCAGCTGCAGCTGCACCAGGTTGGCCTGGCTGAAGCTTGAGGCTGTGACCGCTCAGCTGCTGGGGCAGCAGATTGTGCGCTTAGTCTAGCCGGGGGCCCAACGAAGAAGTGCCCACCTTTCGGGTCGTAGTAGAGGTGGTTGTTGTTGTCATCGTTGTCGCTGTCGTCGTCATCATAGCATCATCGTGCGTGCGTGCTTGCGTGCGTGCTTGCGTGCGTTAGTGCGTGCCGTGCCGTGTCGTGCCGCCATCGGCTACAGAAACGGCCGCGCGCGGCCCCTAGGTGAACGCCGACACCCCTCGAAACGGGTGCTCCCATACTTGCTTGCTTGCTGGGCGAGCGGGCGAGCTAACGAAGGGCCACAATAAGGTGTGTCTACGGGCCGCGCGCCGAGAGAGAGAAAGAGATTCGGCGAGAGACGTCGTCGGCATCGTCGTCGTCGTCGTTGTCGTGGTCGCCGCACTTGCCACTATCGTCGAGCCCGAGCCCAAGTCCGGGCTTCCTTCGTCTGGGCTGGCGCACCTGAGGCACACCTGAGCCGCATGCTTGCTTAGCCGTCGTCGGCAGGTCGGGCCTAAGAAATATTCGAAGGGCTATGACAAAGGGCTACAACCACACTACTAGTACTACTACAACTACTAATACTAGAACTGCAAATACTACAACTGCTATTGCTTCTGGAACAGCAACAGCAGGGCAGCAACAACAATAGCAGCAGCAACCACATTGACCCCAACAACGTCAACACCAACAACAATAGCCTGTGCGGTGGTGGTCGATCAGCACCCGTCAAATTGAGCCCGTCGCCAGTCTATCAGTGGATGAGGCCACCCACGGTCTCGGTCTGTCGGACGAACAGTCGTCAGTCTGTCGGTCGATTGGTCGGTCGGTCGGTCTATCGTACGAGTAAGTGAGTGTACGAATGAGCCTGCTCGCAGAGTAGGCTGCCCTGTCCGGCCCTCTCTGTTCTGCCCTTCTTGCTTTGATGTACGGCCGTATATCTGCAAAGAATAATAAGATTAGTCTTTAGTAGCAGTCGTCGTCGGCGTCGTCGTCGTCGTCGACATCGTTATAGTCGACGTAGTAGTGTTGGTGATAACTAATAAGGCCACGGTCACATAGCGCAAACCAGGACAAACGAGTGCGGCTCGACGGCAGCACGATCGCCGTTCGGCTTACCAGGACGCCACCATTAGAGTCTGCTCACTCTTCGTCTTTGTCGTCGATTGTCGTCGTCGTCGTCATCAGCATCAACAGTTTGATCCGCCGCCGTATGTACTACTGCCTTTTGCAAGACTGCCCTCCGGAAGCGACTGGAGGTTTCATTTTTCCGACGGTCATAGCGATTCAACAAAAAGTTCGGCTAACTCCAGCTGCTGCAGCAGCAGTAACAGCTCAAGTTCTGTTCTATTCAGACCTGTCCTGGTAATGTTGTTGGTTGCGGCTAAAGTAGCAACAATCACAACAGTAACAGTACCCACACCCCAGGAGCAGCAACAACAACAACAAAAACAAACAACCCCTTCCTAACATCAGCACCAACGACGACGGCGATCACGGCCCCACAACCCCACGAGCTAGAATGCAAAGATCATCAGCACGGTTATAATTAGACGCAGAGCCACAACCTGCAAGTGTCAGATCGTCGAGCAGTTCCATCCGTTTAGCATGCTGGTTCTGCTACAGCTGCCTCTGCACCAACAACAACAACGGTCGAACTAGCCAGCTATGACAACGACCAACAACCTTAGGGAAGAAACAAAGACCCCAGTTGCCCCCTGTCGAGCGTGCACGGCTCCGCCATCATGAAGGAGTAGAGATCGTTGATCATGATTGATTATACATTGATGCATTGATTGGCTTCGTAACTGACTTTGAGCGAATGATTAGTGCTATGCGCGAATGCGGCTCGTCGGAATCGTGCCTCCGCCGATAACCCCGCCGCCACCACTACGGGCTGCCGTTGTGTGCCGTTTCTGAAAGAGAGATAAGGTTGCTCTGTGTTCGTCGTCGTCGTCGTCGTTGTTGTCTCGTTCAACCGTCGGCACGTACTGGCCCGTACTGAAGCCAGCAACCACCGTTGGAGTACACCGTCGTACGGTACTCGAAGTGTACTCGAATTCGTGTGTACGTGTGTAGCTGTTGGTGTACAGTGGCTACAGTGTGTATGCGATACAGTCTGTGTCTTGGGCGGATGCTTGTGGGTGCGTGAAAGCGCCGAGAGAGAGAGAGAGAGAGAGAGAGAGACGCGAGCGCGAATCGCAGGGAGGAAAAACAGAGGAGAGAACAAGACACAGAAGAAGACTTAGTCGTATTTTACTTCTTCTGCAGCTGCAGCAGCAGCTGGTAGCAGCCTACGGCATCTCGTTGTGTTGTTGGTCTTGTCGAGCCTACAATTACGGCGGCCGGCAAGACCGCCTGCGGCAGGAGGCGACACTTCCGGGCCTGCAATTACAGCAGCCATTTTCACACAGAGCACGCAGAGCATCGCGCACGGCCAGAATAGATTGACTGCTGACCGAGTGACAATCGGCGACAATGGCTGCTGTATAGACAGACATAGGCCACATCAGGCCAGTCTCAAATAAAAGATCAAAGATTCACACACACACACACACACGATCTCTACGTACGACGAAGGAGACGGAGACGAAAACAAATTCGAAGAAGAGCTGATGTTTCGTGAATCGCTGCAACCCATCGTTTTTGGTTGGTCACAACAAGCAAGGACGGCTCAGCTCATCTGAAAACCAACAGACAACAACCGCTCAACATATTCGAGCTAGCTAGATAGTAAAAAAAATATATATTTAGGCAATTATAGGGGCAGACTGTGCCAGTAACAAGCAACGTTCATCAGAACACAGCAGCAGCTGCACAAAAACAACAAACTACATCTACAAAGCCGTTATCGGCATCGATAAGCATCTTTAGCAGTACACAGTAAGTCGACGACCAACAACAACAAACATCGTGGCGATGCGATTGGCCACTTGCTGCAGATCGCGTGACCTATATACTCTACTTCTGCTCACAGCAAAGCAGAAGATTGCCGACGATCTACAAATCGGCGGCAAAAACATTAATACTGCAGTTGATAATAACAACAGCACATCGACGAAACAACAACAACAACAACAACAGAATTGACGCCATCCATTTAGCAACGCTTCGTGCCCAGCTGGTGCTGGCTGAGTGCATCGTCGGCAAAGTGGTAGAAGACAAAGATCAAGCCAGACGCAGCAGCAGCAGCGACAGCTGACGGAAAAGAAAGGGACATCCTTTATTTGGTAATCGGACAACAACAACAACATCGGCGTGGCAAATAAACGACTAACGCACATTGGCGTTTACAGAGGACACGGCTAACAACATAAGCAACAATAACAATAATACCAACAACAACAACAACAAGAGCAACAACAACAACAACAACACCCAGCTGGGGCCTGTTTGTGGCTGTGTAAATCACTAAGGATCACTGCTAAGCAGCCGCAGCACCGCCACCACCTGTCATCAGGCCCGTTCCATTCGTGGCCCGGGCCCGGGATCGATCTTGGAGGACGTCTAATCTTCCGTGGTCGGTTGGTCGGTTGGTCGGTCGGTCGTGACCGTTAGTCGCCACAACTAATGGTCAACACAACGACGTTGTCCTCGACGTGAAGACTACGTGAGTGCGTGAGGTTTTGTTGCCCGAAAACCGCCGCGCAGCAACAGCATCAGCGAGCGGCATCATCAGCAGTAGCAACAGCAGCAGCAGCAGTAATACTAGTAACCGTTCGTTCGACGGCGCTCGGTTCGCCGGTACGTGAGAGTACCTCGACCCCTTGTAGCAAAAGAGAGTGTGTGTGTGAAAACTGTGGATTAGTTTCTGCTGGTCGTCTGCGTGCACGTCTACATACGTGCATGCACGAACGAGCAAGCGAGCGTGCAGCAGCAGCAGCAGACGTGCGTTCATAGCTCGTAATAGATACATATACATACATCTATACATTCATCTATACATACAAGTGGTGTGGCGAATCTCGCCGGGGTCAGCTGCTGGCCCCCAGTTAGTCAGTCAGTCAGTCAGGCAGTGAGTGAGCCAGCCAGCCAGCCAGCCATCGCCGAGGCATCAAGGCGATCGGAGAGACACGGTCCGAGAGGGTGACAAAGAATGCTACCTGCCGGCCTCAAGACGTAGCAGAAATAGCAGGGTCGTGGTGGTCGTGGTGGTGGTAATGGTGTTGTTGTTGTTGCGCCTGTAACAGCAGCAGCTGTTCTAGTTGTGTGCGGTGTTATTTGCGGCAGTGCTGGTCGTAATGGTAGTATTGCTGTGGTTGTTGCGATAGCGGTGTAATCATCATACAGCAGCGATCAGTATCGAAGTACACACGAATACAGCGATCAGTGTCATAGAGGTGCCGGTACAGCAGTTAGTGTAGTCGTGGCCGTGTAGGGGCAGTAGTCGACTTTGTCGTCGTCGTCGTCGTCGTCACCGTCGTCGTCGTCGTCGATTAGTCGAAGTAGAAACCAAGTTCATATAATACAAGGTGAAAGTGCCGCCCTACGGGCGAACACACAGTAAAAACAGCCATGGCCGCGCCGCCTACGCCAACGACGCGGTTTAGTGATAATTACGAACTTAAGGAGGAGCTCGGAAAGTAAGTATACGTAACCGATAACTTTCTTTACTCTGATTGCTCTGCAAGTGTTCTAAAGTGCTTTGTGCTTATATATATATATAAATATATAGAAAATATTGTGATGATTTATTAATCATTTGCAATACGTTTGCACACTCGGCAGTGCTCACCTATATATATATAAATATATACTTCCTCCTAAACGTTTCTGAGACATCAAGGAAGGTTTAGGACGGATTTTGAACTGATTCTTCGTTTATCTGTCTCTCATGACCAATTACTACTCGGTAGTTCGCGTCGGCAATCATTGCATTTAGATTAAAACATAACAGATTCTAAATTTTAACCTTCAACGCCTCAATTCATTGATATATATATATATATATATATATATATATATGCGCGTTCAGTTTGTAGCTACGACGCTTTTACTCCTTCCGCTACAGTCTCCTACCACCATTTACCACGTTTGCGCCAAAGGCGCACAACAACGCTTCAGCAGGCCATATCGTCGCTGTTTCGGCTGCTCGAGCTCGGGCTGTTCCGGCTGGCCAGTATAGTAACAACTACAGCAACAACAACAACTCCACCACCAACAACGACAACAACAACAACTCTACCACCACCACCAACAACAACAACAACTGCAGCAGCAGCAGCATTCAATTCTCAACCCGCATTAGACTGCTCATCACTGATCTGACTGTATGGTTCCAACAAACGTCCTCGTTCACAGACGGCAGCAAGTCTCTCGGCGGCGAAAGGGCCCACAACTAAATTGCTCGTCTTGGAGTATCACGTCGTCTCTCGACCACAGATCATCATCATCATCGTCGTCATCATCATCATCAGCATTCAGTGACCAACGTCAACAACAGCCGAGTAGCTCTTTGCCGTGACGGCCGCGCCGCTTCTCCTTTGCTTGGTTGCTCACGGCAAACTAGCGGCTTTTTTTCTGCTTGCCACAACGACAACGACACCAAACAACGCCACATTTACCACATCATCAACAGTGGCAACAATCGTGAGGACAACAACAACAACCACAGCAACAACAATAGCATGAGCAACAACAACAACAGCAGTATGAACAACAGCCACAGCAACAACAGCAGCAGCAGCAGCAGCAGGAACAACAACAACAACAACCGCAACAACAATTGTCCCGCCGTTGTTCTTGTGAGCTAGCCGCGCTCGCTAGATCATCGCGTACATCAATTAGGTACAATATCGAGCGATCGCCCCCGAGCGGCAGCGGAACCGTAGCGGCGGTGAGAAGTTGTCGGCACCATCATGGTCGACATCATCATGTTACTGTTGTTGCGTTTGTCTTGATCGGCTGGCTCATTATGACGTCCCCTATATGACGTTCCTGCCCCCCCCCCTGCTCCCCTGGCGATTTTGATGCGATTTTGAGCGCACGCCACCCAAATCAAGCTATGTATGTATGATTCACTCATCGCATTGTTCATGGGTTCTGTCATTCACTCGACCGCACCGCCGTTCCAATTCCTGTAGGTGAAGCGGGCAAGCATCTCTCCCTTGACAGCAGCAGCAGCAACAGCAACGGATCTGTTTTTACAGCCGCCTTAACTCGGTATTGTGTAATATTTTGACTCCTGTCCCTGCCTCTTTCCTATGACGGCCGTCCAGCAAACAAACAAAAAAACTCTCTTAGGTTTGGATCGCGACACCGCGGCCCGATACGATGGCGTGAATAATCAGATCATGGCAATCAAACCACTGGTCGCTACTACGGGCTGCCGGGTTTTCGTATTACTTTTGTATGGCCGGCGTGCACTGGCCTTTGTTCACGGATCCAGTTTCGAGGCCGTATGTACGCTAATCAAATTAGGATCAACGTTCTTTTTCATCTTCTCCTTAATAGTTTTGCTATTATTATTATTATTATTGGTGGCCGTCAGTTGTTTGTCATTGTTATACGAACCATACGAATAGGTAAACATAAAATCTAAGAAATAAGATAAATCTTTGATGTACGCCACAACAATGTTGTGCACTATGACGTTTTATGTTCTAAACGTATACGTTGTAGCATGCGTATTTGTCGAACCGACGAAGATATACTAAAATATGGTATGCCTGTTTGTTCTGCCCGCACGGTCATCATTCTGCTGTTATTAGTAATATTAAGATCAAGATTTCTATTCTTTATATTATTATGGGCATAATTAGTGCGACTAATGAGCAGCGGTCCTAGAATTAAAGCATTTTTTAAGAGGCTGTTTTTTTTCTAGATCATCCCCCATCCCCAACCGGCTTGGAACTCACCGTGAGGTATATCTTCAATGCACCGAGGGCCGGACATGTTGAGATGATCTAGGGTTTCCCCAACAGTTCTTGTGGCAGCATGGTCAATATATAACTGAATGCACAAACTCTGGTCTGAGTGGTTGCCTGGCATTGAGATGTGTAAACAGTTACAGCAATACTGCCTATGTTTATTCACTTATATTGTACTCAATTTGAGTGAAATAAACTAAATGGAATTTTGACATTTACGAATTTCATATAAGATAACACGATGAACCTAAGGCTTCAAATCTTACAAAACCGATCGTTTCCGTAGCTCTAAGTGTCATAGTGACCTACTATCTCTTTATGCCGCCTCGTAGACATGGTTTCAAATATAACTAAAAATATATATATAACGGGTGAGTCAGAAAGTCATGTTGGAGATTGTCAGTTTTCGGCGCAAAAAAATTTATGTTAAGATGGCTTTTGATACCGTCCAAGCATTCGAATTTTCTACTCTCAAGAAATCCAAAGAGCGTCGAACAGGTAAACTCCGAAGGTCAGCACTGTAAAGTAGTTGCGGTAAAATATCGCATGAGAAAGTCAGCAACTTGCAACAGGTCGCGACGTATTTATGAAGACGAGCGTTTCCATGATGGAGTACGACGTATATTCGTTGCATAGTTTAAGGCACTTTTTGACAATGGCTTACCCCAGGCTAGTGGGTTGGCGGCAATCTTTTGCACTATACGCCACTTGCTGTTCCTGTAAAAGCTTGTAACGTACGGCACTTGTCCAGTGCCACTAGACGCGCAGCATGATTTTCTTGGCTTAAAAGACTCGATTTTGCAAAAATCTGCTCTTTAGTCTATAGAAGAACTGCTTTCACAATTCACGGACTCCGATGGGTCGCTTCGGCCACATGACCTTGTGAGTATGTGCGAGTTATGCTGGTGTAGACAATCCATTTCTTATTGCCGATAATCATGCTTCACTGAAAAGGTCACTTATTGCGTTCTTTTTATATATCCAAAAACGGAGTTCAGGTGTTTAGGCGGTTTACCTTGTAATTTTCGGTGAACTCAGGCGGCGAACCCATACATAAACGCGTTTCACACAGCCACGTTTAATTTCATGCGATTAAACGAATTCATGCGATGACATGTTTACGATGTGTGCGATCTCGTCGAGCCAGATGTGTAATACGTCGACTCACAAACGAAATAATTTTCTCCGTATTTATCTCGGGAAGCCAACCTGATCTGTCGCATCAAAATTTCGAAATCGTACAACGAAAGCGATTAAACCGCCGCACTGCGGTATGATCAATGCGCATAGTTTCAGATTTGCGGACAGCACAAATTCAGTCTTTCGTGGTAGCGACAAAAACAAAAACATTGCTACCAATATTTCTTGGCGCTCAGCGCTATCGAATATATATATAGAAAATATTGTGATGATTTATTAATCATTTACAATACGTTTGCACACTCGGCAGTGCTTGCCTTTATATATATATACATATATATATATATATATATATATATATATATATATATATATATATATATATATTATAAACGCGGAAAAGAGGAAACCGCAAAGTGATAAGCAAGGCAGCTGTAATCGTTCACGTAAAGAGGGCAGTTGTGAGCGGCGGTGTGCCACTCACTGTGCCAGCGGTATCGGCTGTAGCAAAACAACAATAGTTTAAGAAGTTGCAGCATCGGGGAAATTTCAACGCCTAGTTAGGATAACCGCAAGGCGCATAAACAAGTGGATCGTCGTCTACTCGTTCTGGCCTGACATTGCCTTGGAGCGACTACAGCCAATAGTGATTGATTTGGCTGCAATATCGGCGGCTGGCTAGAGGTTTTCGTCTCTGGGCAACCGACCAAACTCATCCGCTTGTCTGCGCGTTCACTCGTCAGCCGTTCGCATTCCCCTATGACATTCTCACGGCGATAGCGGTTGATGTTGTTGTCGTCGTCGTTGTTGTTGCTATTGTTGTTGTTGTTGTTATCGTCGTCGTCACTGTAATGTGGTCACGCTGCGAATAATTGTTGTTGTTAGTATCTTGTTGTTGTTACTGGCCTTATTGTTGTTGTTATTGTTACTGGCCTTGTTGTTTTTGCCGTTGTCGCGTCGGTGTGACGTCCTAGAACGCCCGTCTAGTGTTGATAATAACACGAACAACAAAAGCCCAGCTTGACTGTACAGTAATCGCCCAAGAAGGTATACCTAAATGACAGCATGAGTTTTATTGTTTTGACACCTCTCCCTCTCTATACATATATATATATATATATATATATATATATATATATACATTCTCTCTTCCTTATTACATTTCTTGACCCAGAGAGTCAAATATTTTCATAGCAAACGGTAACTCTCGCAAACATTCACACGCATACACAACCGTATATATACACATAGCCACAAGCTACATACATTCAGTCGGCTAGGCGTGGCTCGATTATAATTCATATTACTATTACTATTTACGTATTTGTTCAATAATGTGAATCCGCGTAACCGTATCGAGGAGTCAAGCAGACTCCGTAGGTCGTTATTATTATTTTATTTATTATTATTATTATTATTATTATTATTATTATTATTATTATTATTATTATTATTATTATTATTATTATTATGAGGTCTGTCATTATTGCATTAATTAGCTATTTTAGTGTTTCATCTGTTGTGTTATTACTAATATGAGAGGGGTAATCGAAGTTCAGCGGGGCGCGTCAAGAGTAGCATTTCGGATGGTGGTTATCCCAACAAACACGTTCGAGTTACCTGCCATAGAACGTACTGATGTAACCTACGTAGGTGACAGTGGTCAATAACTGGCTATATGGAGCGATCGAAGCAGCAACCAAAGTGCGGCCAACATATTAAAAGCTACCCAAGATGGACAAATGTTCACAGTAGGTCTGTATCTATCTATCTATTATCTATCTATATATATATATATATATATATATATATATATATATAAGAGAGAGAGAGAATACAGTTTTGTGCATTCAACGTACGCGTCGTTCACACTACACAAAGGCACAATATGTGAATGAGCGTGTCTGTGCGCGTAATTGGATATTGCTGTGCCATATAGCGTTGAGCCGTTATTAATTACAATGCCGTGATGATGCGTTATCCGTGAACACGGCTAAGGTTTTTTTTGGGCTAAATCTTAGCCGACGTTTAACGTTCACGAGATGCTTTTACATTGATTCGTAAGACGGACAACCCCAGAAATACAAATGTGGGGCAACGGTGGGGTTCGAACCCGTGCTGGAGCTATGTGTCTCCTCCGGTCTCATGGCGCACGCGAATGCACTCACTGCACCACCACCATGCTCGAAACGGCTTAGAATCTGCGGACGATTTCCGAAACGTCCGACTGCAGCGATAGCGGCTTTGCGAAGAACTGTTGATATATTAATATATATATATAAATATAAATATATATATATTATGTAATAATAATGTGATATAATATATATATATATATATATATATATATATATATATATATATATATATATATATATATATATATATATATATTATGTAATAATAATGTAATATAAATCGGGAATAACTGATCCGGTCGCTTGGTTCAAATGCTTTATCCAGATAAAAACAAATATTTGGCTCAAATTTTGCACGTGCCGGTAGGGACATTCCGCACGTGCGTGGTCATTCAATCTAACCGCCGTTTGCATGATTGACCGCTTTACTTCAAGACCCCTCGAAACGCTTACCAGACAGCTTCTACAGAGCCTGCGTATCAAGAGTGAATGGAGTCAGCGAGCGCGAGTCGGTGTTGTTAGCGCGTAGTGTTCTGTAAGTTAATCTTCTTGCTCAATAACGCCTCACACAAACTAATCCCTATGATTTACATCTGGAGCGCTAGACGATCACCAGTACTCCCCAGAACATACTTACGCGTTGCGCCGCTAGCTATCCACACTTGCGCCGTCCCTTCGGACGGGTGGACGTATTCTGGATCGCGGAAAATCGCCAACCAACGCAGTCAGTCAGGTCATTTCGCCTGATTGACGCGCTGATTTTGGCGTCTGCGGCAAATACTTTCTCATCAGAAAAAGATCCACTCTGTGCTTGAGGAAACCCGGGAGCACCCGACATTCGAGTAAGTCTTTTTGTTTTGTCCGTCTTAGAGAGAGACAAAGAGAGAGTGCGACTGTTTGGCTGTTTGTGACGTAAGACTGATGACACCTGAAGTTCTCGAGAACAATCTGAGCAATTGTCTACAATGACACATCAAAATTTTAGCTCAAAGCGCACATCGACGTGCGAGGATCGTCAAAAACGATACACAGCGCATTGTATCATGACTCTTCCGCTCTACGGTGCAGAAATCCTGTTTTGAATCTTCTTCTGTAGACGCGTCAGACGACTTGGCCACAATATCGTCGAAGTGACGCGCAAAATGCGAGAACAATAAATATCTCATCTTTACTAAAATACTTTAGATGCAGTTGTTCGATCGACAATTGTTGGTGTTTGTTTACATTGTCTACTTGAAACAGGCTTTCGTTAGATATCAGGCACAAGGAATGATTTTTACCATACTCTCTCTATTTCAAACGCTCTATCTCTTCTTGTATATGTGGTTGTTTCTCTTTTTTTTTTTCACCTATTCTGTATCTCGTTCCGGGTAGTTAGAGAGTTTGTGGGATAGACCGCCACGGCTGGCGACAATCTTGACGTGTTAACTGCACGCATGAAAATAGTCCGAAAGTTTGTCCGTCGACGAGGACATTTTTTTTCAGTCACTTGCTGCAGTTGGCCCGTATGCGCCTCGAATGCGCCGGGTCGTACCGCGAACAAACTTTCGTCCGTTCGATGGCCGCATGCCGGGCGGGCGAAAGTCCATGATCACGGGCACTTTTTGTTGCAACGGTTGGCCGCCAGTGAGTGGCTAGTGGGGATGTCGACATAGTGACGATGTAAGTAATAGTTATGCCGGTGCCGGTGCCGTTGCCGCCGCCGCCACCGCCTCTACCGTTTCACCAAAGCGCGCCAGCGAATCAAGGTGATCGAGCGCGGCTACGTTCTACGGCCGCGACCCGTCAACTTCATATCGTGTCGCGTCACGCGCTGGTGTCACATACACATGTCACAGGGATGCCTGTCAAACTCATGGCGTCTAACACGAGCGGCGCCAAGAACGGTGCCTGCACGACACGCAAAATGATGAGCACAATAACTCGGTTGGGTTGACTTGGCTTGGCTTGCCTTAGCTTGCCTCGCCTCGCCGCGCCTCTCCCTGTTGACTTGTCATTCTACCGACTCCGAAAGGGGATGATCTAATCTTTATACAACATCAACTCCAACAACACCAACATTAACTCCAACAACAACAACAACTCTAACAATAACGCCAGCATCAACTCCAACAACAACTCCAATTGCAACAACAACAACAACCCCTACAATATCAACCTCACCTGCAGCAGCAACAACAACAACACCGACAATATCAACCTCACCTGCAACAACAACTACAACAACTACTACAACGGTTAATTCCATGTATACTCATTTGAGCATTATTCGTGCTGCTGCAAATTGTACATGCGGTGTTACTGTATAAACAAACCTCGCATCCTTTGACGAGGAGACGAGAACACACGAGTCTTTGTGGTGCCATATCCGTATAAACTGTTTACTACGGGCATGATTAGCCTTACTGCTAATAACGAAGTCAAAAAACATCTACAATATCAATAAAATGCACGTATTGAAAAAACAACAGGATATGCGGATGAAGTTGTGGTTGAACATACATTCACTTCTGTTCTGCAACAACTAATCAAATTTGTCGCCTACATTTGTTGATGGCAAAAAAATACCCGATGCGAACACAAGACGAACTCACGGGTGACGCAGTGTAGACGCAGAGTACAGGCGTCCAGGCGGCGGCGGCTTTAATGACACCTCTTACTTAATGTAGCCAATTCCTAAAAAGCGTCTTTTTTTCTGGTAGTCATCATCGATCGAAAAAGCACGCAAGCGAGTCCAACGAGTGTCGCTCAATGGCACTGGCTCATCTCGAATGGCGATGCCGATGCTACCATTAAGCTAACCATACACAAATGAATCTCGCTAGATGGGTGGGCTACAACCATTTTGTTTGCTGTTTCACTGTTGTAGCAGTGTCACACAGCAGCTGAACGTCATCATCGCATCATCTTTTTTTTGTTGGCCTCCGTTGTCGCTGTGCGAGTCGTATAGACATAGAGGCGGCGCAGATAGATAAATGTATCCGGGAAAATGCGTGTGTTGATTCGGCAGCTCAATGGTTAGCTACTAACCTACTTGACTTTGTGCAATCATTATTACAATTCTACAGACAGCTGCCGCAATTATCGCGCACAATGTAACCCTTGACGGTGGAGTTGGTGTTTGTTTGCAGTTGTACTAGCAGTAGTAGTAGTAATAGTAATAGTATCATATTTACAATTACCATTATTACTCACTACTACTACTACTACTACTACCACTACCACAATAACTATTCTAACTAATAGTAATTGTGGAAATTAAGAAGAAATTCGTGGTAATGTTTATACTATTTTAATCAGCAGTCATAGCGGCAAGCAGAGTTGTCCTCGGCGTCTCTCTGGTCAGTCTCTGCAGTGCCGGCTCCATTATGAATGTCGCATCTTTGTGGCCAGAGCGGATGGAGTGATCGATTTATCGAGTCGCCCTTCACGCTGCATTGCATGCACTTATTATTATACACACTGTACTCACTTCGTTGCGCTCGTGATAGCCCTAAATCTTCAGTGTCGTTTCCGTCGATGTAGTCGTACATTTTCCGTCACAACAACATCATTTTTGTCACCATCATTTTCGTGATTATTATTATTATTATTGTTGTTACTACTACTTTGACAATGACTATTGTCGTCATCCTGACTAGTGTCTTGTATCTGCTCGAGCTGACGCTTTCTGGCCGCGGTTTCAGTACTACTTTTTTTTTTTTTTTATACAGGAGGGGGAAATGCTTTTAGGCACGTTGTGCAGGACTACACGCCGGCTGGTAGCTCGATGACTACCAAAGCCTTTGTATTACCTGCTAAAACCCTCATACCTCCTGTCATCCCCCGTAACCGGGTCCTATAGGTGAAACTAATATTGCTCACAGTTAAGGGGGAGGAGTCTCTAATACTATCACAACCTATCTTGTATCTATCCGCACCGGTCCTTGTTTAAAACTCTGTAAATTAGTTTTTCTTGCAAATCAGGGCCTCACAAAGCTCATATCTGGGCGCCAGCCGTTAGATCGACCGCCACCGAGACCACATCTACCATCACGCCAATAACTTCGCCAGCCGCATCGTTTACAATGAAGTCGGCAATACGTCGTCGTACAGCCTCCTCCTTAACCATCATGATCCCTGCTATTACGCACGCAAGTCTGTTCCACTGTTTTTGGGACTCCAACATACGTGCGACAACATCCATAATCCATTCTTTGATCGCAACCAGGGATTTGTTGGGCTCGCTTACCACATACAGCGAAGCTTTATGCCTCACAGCAATTACGTCTAGCATGTAATGAACCTGCCTGCTTCTGTTGCAGTTTAACTGCAGCACATTAATACTATTGCTGGTCATTATTGCTGTTGTGTAGTACTGCTGCCCGGTTCTCCGTCTCTTTGTTTAGCTACCTTAGGAGTTCCAACGGGTGGTGATCCCAGACTTCGCCTGCGCCTTCTCTTGTTGGCGACCTTCCGAAAGCCTTGCTCATCTATGTCAGCGTCCATATCCGTCTCGTTTCCTGGATCGGTCAGCGTGGCCTCTGGTTCTCGTTCTGTGCCATTTCTCTCCTCACTCTTCGGTGGCGCAGGGAGAACCTGGGGGTCGACCGGTAGGGATTCCTTAATCTTTGAAGCGGTCCAGGTCATTTTTCTTCTCATTCCCAGCATTTTCTCTCTGTAGATTGGGCATGTTATGGAGTTAGCAGCGTGTCCCAGCACGTTACAATTATAACATGCTGATGACTCTTGGCAATCTCGAGCTATATGTCCCGATCGGCCACAGTTATGACATATGAACCCTTGGGCTATCTGGTTTTCGCACTCGTGTGCACTGTGCCCGATTTTTTGGCAGCGTGAGCAGCAGGGAATCGTGACCCACTCGGAAATGTGGCACCGAGTCCAGCCAAGCTGGATATGTCCGATAGCTAACAGCTTGCGTGCGACGCCCTCTCTGGCTTTAACCATCACTGATAGAGACCCTGTGTGTCCTTTTCTGGGCTTCTCCAGGGTGAAACATTCACCTTCTCCTAGAAGCGACGCGACTGCTTCTCCTATTTCCTTTTCAGACGCATCCTCTGGTAGTCCTCGGACAATTATCCTCTTTTCTTGAATATTAGCCGCATCGAGAGCCGCCTGTTTGCAGAGTGCTTCCGCAAAGGTCAGCGCACCTCCAGCCGCCTTTTCTGTAATCGTCAGTTTTACGTCGCCGCTTTCGAGTTTTCGCCATTTGTTGACGACAACTCCGTGTTCGTTAACGTCGACATTTTTCTGAATTTGAAGCATGTCGGCATATGTTGCCGTGTCCCGTTTCTTCAGAATGATGGCTGTAGTTGATGGGCGATACTGAGTCCTACTTTTTTTGGTTTTTTCTTTCTCGCCCATCTTTTTCCTGCCGCTTTTACATGTTGTTATCGCGAGCTTTAGATTAAACTTACGAGAAAGACACTCAAGAAGCTTTCGGGCGCCCTGCTGATCCCCTTGGCTACTCATATAGCACGATATGCCGCTTTCGCGGTCATGGTGCTTGCTCGTCTCTATGATGTCCTTTACCTTCCCAATGGTTTTCTCCAATAATTCACTTTCCTGGAGAATGCCACTGTTTTTAGGCAGACGCATGGCGATTAATGCCTTACTTATGGGTTCTCCACTGTCTCCTGTTTCTTGGACGTGGCGGGAGATTACCTCTCCTAGTCTCTTAGACGCCTCTCCTTTAAGCCCGCTGAACTGAGTTGACATGTTGTCCCATGTCACACTATCATCCCTTGAGTCTTCCCTGACAATCATAAGCCTTACTGGGCTCTCTTTAACGATGCTCGTTTTGGTCAGTTTAGTGTGTGTGTATACCCCAACTGGCCAATCGGTGGCCAACAAAGTTGTAAGGTCCTGCTCGTCTTCACAAGCCTCTATCATGGCATTAATGTTATCTGCCTGACTAAGTTGGCAGCGACAACAGGCCTTCTTTGTTTGTGGCACCTGCCCATCATTGGCCAATATTTCTTCTATTTCCGCTAGTAGCTTACGGTTATCTTCTCGCAAGGCATCGATTACTTTAGTTTGGGCTTCCTTTATTTCCTCAGCTTGCAATTGCAATTCAAGGGTCCTTTCTTTTATTGCCTTCAGCTCCCGTCTTTTAGCCTTATTCACTTCCAGGAGTAGGGATTTCACGCCGTTCTTTACCTTAAGATGAACGCCTTGTGTTCCCTGCGTGTATTCGTGAAGAGCCGTTACCAGGTCTACTGTTGTAGCAAACGGGCCGGTGTATTCCTCAGCTGTGATGCTATCCGAATAGCCATGTTCCCTTTCTGTACCTTCCTTCTTAACCTTTTCAAGTTTCTTCGTCGGGTCTGTAGGATCTGTCTCCCTAGACGATCCTTCAGTATCATTAACTTCGGCAGGCTCCATGTCCAGGTTACGCCGCCCCTGCCCCTTAGGGCCTTTGCGGGATGGCGATCGGTACATGCCTCTGTTGGCCCAATCGGCCAGCCTAATGCGTCCTGTGCTACACTTTACCTGCTTTTGTTTGTTATATCAATATATTCAGATGTTGTTATAACGTATATAAAGATCTTAACGCGTTACTTGGCGCTTGCCTGCCTGTTTGTTGAACTGCGTGCGGAGATACGATAACTTCGTTTTCTCAGGCACACAGCGCTTGGCTGGGCCGGTAAGCCACTATGAGCTAAGCCTGCACTCTTAGACGTGGCGAACCAAGAATATGGCGACCGCGCGAGGCGCACGAGTGCACGAGAACTCCACAGAAACGGGAAACCATGTAACTCACCCACTCATGGGAGGGAGCCGCGAGGTCCCTTCTGCAGCTTCCTGGTGATTGCACTGCACATGCGACTACAGCTCACCTCAGTCTGTCCTCGTGGCAAGCCTTTCGGTTGTCACACAATTCACGAAAATTCACCAGCAGTTTCCGTTTTGTGCATAGTGTACTCCTAATGACTAATTCTATCTGTTCCCCACAAAGAAACGGACGAAAGGGTCTCCCGTACTAGTATCCGAAGATATCTTCCGGGACCGATCTCACATGCGTCCGCAACGTTCGCCTGCTACGCTGAGCTCGGTTTCAGTACTACTGGCGGTACTAAAGGTAGTGGTGGGTGGTGCTGACTGAATAACCACTACGACGACAACGACGATCTTGATGTAATAATGATGATTCTACCGCTTTTTCAATCTAAGTCTTGTCGAGCCCGGTGGCGTGGTGGCTTAAGTCTGCGCCTCGCAACCGGAGAAGACACATAGGTGCGCGAGTTCGAGCCCCACCGTTGCACATTTGTGTTTATGGAGGTCCGTTTATGAAGCAATGTGAAAAACAGTTCCGTGGACGTTAAATCTTGGCTGAGGGTCAGCCCGAAAACTACCGCTTTTTCAGCTTCTATTACTGCCGACGCTACAGGAACGGGTGGATGCCAGCAGCAGCGTCACTTCCGCCGTCATGTTGATTTCGCCGTCGTTGTTGTTATTGTTTTTGCTGTCGTTGTTGTTATTGTGTTCGCCGTTGTTGTTGTTGTTGTTGTTATTGTGTTCGCCATTGTTGTTGTTGTTGTTTTTTCTTTTGTTTTTGTCGCGGTCGTCGTCGTCATCGTCGTTGTTGTTGTTACCGCTAGTCCTGCAAGCGAGCAGACCCAATTGTAGAAGCCGCGCAACTTGTCGAGCGTGGAGGTAGGTACTTGCCCCCCCCCCCGATAGCGCCGCGTTCGCAACTCCCGGTCTCTCTCTCTCGCTGTTCGTCTGCACTCTCGTTGCAGTTGTGAGGCCTACTACTGTGTGGGGCTTCTGCTGTGGCAGCGGCTTGGGTCGTAGACGATCGGCTGCGGTGTGCGACAGCATTGGTTATGGCAGTAGCAGACGGGGTGCTGCTAACCGACTGGCAGAGGCGGAGTCGGGTCGCTCGCACCACCAACCATGTGGATTATTTACCGTCGTGACCCGCCGATGTCGACCACGTCGACCCGGGCGGCGGCGACGACGACGACGATGACGACGACGACCCCCCGGACGCTGGCGGCGACGACGACGACGACGACGAGGACCTCACAGACAACCTCGGGCAACCTGGCCCGACGCGCTTGCGTAACTAACGAGACCGCCGCGTGCCGGGGCCAGGGGGAGGCGAGGGAGTTGGCAGGCGCTGGGTGGTTGTCTGGTATCTAGCTGGCACACAAACAACGACTGATGGTGCCGACAACGACGACGACAGTGGCAGCGGATGGTTGTCTGTCTGGTCGGGTAAACGCAACGACTTGATACTCCACGGCCAGCGCTATCTCAGCAGGTGCCCCAGGACAGTGGCCCCATGGCTACGTATCATCGTTGTTGCCGGACACCCGCTCTTCTATCGCGTGCGTTTCAAAAGCCGCGCTGCGCGAATGGTGGACCGCACGACTGGCCACACTATGGCTGCCTATGGTCAGAACGCACCTCGCACCAGCCACCGACGTGGCTGTTATCGTTGTTGGCTGTACTGGTCCCTTACCCCTTTAGCCCATCTGCCATCCACCACATCTAACCCCATCTACCCCCGTTTACCCCCCTCTCCGCTCCCCCCACCGCTCGCCCTAGCCCCTACACACTTCTAAGACCACGCCAAGCTTGGCAGCGTACTTATCATAATGAAAGTTAGTTCTGTCGGCGTTGGCTCTTCATCTCTCTTTCGTTATTTTACGTTTTCCTTTTCTCTCTCTCGACCACTGGTGAAGACTGAGAAGCTGCTCAAATCGGCGGCATATCATAGACGAGGTCCCTTCGCAGGCGCGTGGGTCATTTCAAAGGGCATTTGTTATTGAAGATGATAAAATGCCGTTACCTGTACCCAAACGATTTTATTGGTGGGTAGTGTGAGACTCGACACTGTTTAGGGCCATGTGTAGTACCCAGTGAAAACTCCTCTGGGCCCTTAAAGTCTAGACATGATCAAAAAACATCTTCCGGTATTACCTCCGGTACATACCAGGAAAGATGGCTTAGTGGAAAAGCCTTTGATTTGCATTTGGGAGGCCTGGGTTCAAGACCAGGACCGGTCACTCCTAAATTGGTTGTTATGGCTCCCAATTCAGACAAGGAGAATGGACTAAAAAATCGACCATGACATGAAAAATCGTACACGTGCAATTTACTGCCTTACGGAGAAATGTAAAAAAATCATGCTGGTTGGTCTCTATTCCCTTGATCGCATAATAGGGTCCGTTTTGGCTACCATCCTTTGTTTAACGAGTTATTTTTTGGTCATCAGATTTTGAACAAAGTAGCTTACATGCACTGACCTGTCCCCAGATTCGAGCATTACTTTTTCGTTATGCTTCGGGGGAAACTGCTCCTTTTCTGCTTTTTTTTTATATAACCACTGCCTTGCTTCACTAAAGTGTGTTCTGCCGTGTAATCCTCTGCACTGTCACGTATATTCAATACGATACAACCGCTTTACTACCGCCGATGCGCTGCAGGTACTCTCATATAATACACGTATATCACGACCATCCTCATTTTTGCGGGTTGTCATGCCAATTCTGCGTCACCTTCGTATGGCGATGTTTCATGCCTTGAGCGAACATGTCTCCTTACTGTAAAGTCTTACGATACCAGTCTAGCTAGGGCGCTGTAATTGTTGCCACTGTCTTGTAGGCTCGACAGGTGCGCATCGCCAGTAATCCCTGAGTGCTTCGAAACAGACGCAGAGCATGCGGGCTTCACTGTCCAGGGCTACTCTCTCCAAGACTGGCAAACGCATATAACACCACCGAATCCGACACAGAGACCAGCAATCTTCTGCTCTCCTGTACGGGCCTAACTTTACCTATATATTTGGCCTTCGCAATAGCTCGTTTAAAGGCACCCTTTACATGAGGCGTGAACGACATGGACTCTTTTATAGGCATACTTTACATGAGACGTGAACGACATGGACTTATATACGAATTACACCCAGATACTTAATTTGTCGCTCCGCTCTTTCCACATCCTTCCCTCTCAGTCGTATCACCACATATCGCCTTCTCTTGCTGCCACACAGATGGATTGCCTCCGTCTTTTGCTTCGCCAGTCTTAGATAGTTGTCATCCATCTAACTGTCTACGATCTTCAGTGGCTTCACTGGCTTGTCTTCAAGCCCTTCCTTGTTCTCTTCGATCACCACCAGTGCCAGGTCTTCAACGTAGGCGATCGTTGACTTTCCTCAGGGAGACCCTCCAGCTCTAAAACGCCATTATGTGCGATGTTCCGGAAGACTGGCCCCAAAACAGAACCCTGTGGCACCCCCGCAGTCATTTTCCTGTTTCCACCTTCCATTCTGGCGTCCTTTCGTTCAACTAGTCAGCCACTACCCGTCTAAGGTTTGTCAAGACGCTGAACAAAAGACTGACCATGCACAGGTGTTACGAGAGTTTTGGTTTACCTAGCTTCGATAATAGCGCAAGCTTAGCTCGCTCTCAAACTGTTGGAACTGCGTCTCTCCAGAGGCAACCTACCTGCTGTCTTCTGAATCGGATCCGGCTTTTTTTCACTTTACGAGTGATTCGGTAGTCTGTTCCCAGGGCTTGATTTGACTGCCTTGCGTATAATCGTTCAGAAATGTATGGAAGTCTTCCATGCTCTTATTCAGAGGAGCATAGCAGCTGAAGATAATATACTATCAGCAGCCAGCGCAATACATGTCGCTCTCCCTCTTTGTATCATTCTGTGTGTGGTTAACATACTATACGGATTTCTAAATGTGGCATGTGTGGTTGTTGATGTTTTAAGGGAGAACCCGACCGTCGGATGGCGGGACCGTGTGTGTAGTCGCCGAACAGGTGGACGTCGCCTTACAAGACGTCCACCAATTCGAGAAATCTACCTCTGACGGGACGAAAAACTGTCCCTTCGGAGATCCCCAGTCTGTCCAAATCATGTCACCGCATGCATACATCGACGCAGACAAAACGCGTATATCTACGTAGCATACATGCACACGTAGATGCAGCACCCATCTTTTCATAGTTGCGTAGTCATAGAGGCATAAGTAGGCTTCAGACCTGTTGGTGGTAGTAATAGTGGTTCTTGTTTTCAAGCTTGACTCAAGCACTAAAAACCGTGGAGCTCATAGAGGTTATGTTGCTCGAGGTCAGCTTTGAGCTTTAGATAACGTCCTTGCCTTTTTCTCTTGCACTCGCCCATTATATATATATATATATATATATATATATATATATATATATATATATGAATAGTTAGTGGCATCGCAGCTCGTTTGCCGTGGTGACCGTGAACGCCTCTGTTCTTGTTGTTATTGTTGTTGCTGCTGCTGTTGTTGTTAATGGCAACGCCATCATCGAAACGGTGGCTATGTGGGCTGTGGTGGACATGGTGTTACGTCGACGAATTGCTCGTCCGTTCGCCGTAGAAACGCTGTAGTCGAGCTAGAATATAGATACGATGGATGATAGAATAGGTTACACCTTAATTTGCATATAAACGGCGCGTTGGCCGCACACATAAAGAAACAATGTTTCGCATTCGCCGTAATTCCCGGCTAGGCATCACGCACGTGTCTGACTGGGTGACCGTTTTACGCAAACGATCGAAGTTAATCGCTACCTAATCGACCTTAGTCATCTCTAAGATGTCATTGAGCAACCCACTTCTTTTAATACTAGTAACGGCAGCTACTGCTACAGTTACTGTTATTACTGTTGATGTTTCTTATAGCACAACTGTAATTTATAATGCATACACTGCTATATGCTATGACTACGATAGCGACGTAGAAAGGACGACCATTTTTTTCACTGCTACTGTCAATCTCGGCCGTTCCGTCGAGCTGCTTAACAACGTGCTTGTATTATGTGGACCTGTCTTTGCGGGCGGCACTGTTGTTTAAACCCGCTACGCTGTCATTGTCGCTGCTGTCATCGACGTATTTGTTAGAATGTGTGTGTATCTTAGTCACGTTGTGTGTCGTTGTGCTACTGAGCGGCAAACCCACACGCTTTGGTGGTCGGTACTCCCGTGACGCAGCATCGCTGCTGTGATTTACCATCTCTGGTAGAATCATCCTCGCTTACTGTAGCAGGCGAAATTCAGATAAAACGTTCTCAAACTACAATCCTAGCTAACCGTCGTTTTGCGTGGTTTATGGACGTGTATGTCCAGCGTGTGTACATCGTCTTTACATGTGCTTTGGGTTGCAATTTGTCGCTTAAATGAGGAGGAGGTATATTTTGTTCTACTTTAATTGTTGCCGTGGTTTTGACGTGGTTCTGACGAGCGCAACACGAATGTGATGGCGCTACTGTTGTCCCAGAACGTTGTTTTGACATTTGAGGCTGTTCGAGGGGCTGCGTTCGGAATGACGGCATATCGATGTGAATCGATATTGCTGTGTTTAGCTTTTTGCATGAATATGAATGTTTGTTACACAATGAACTCGTAATAGCAGCAGCAGCAGCAACAACAACAACACTTTCGAGTCTTAAAAACGTCTTCCAAGACCAGCACATAGTGTTGTCGTGTTAGCCGCAGTAGCGTAGCAGCGTGCCGAGCGGTCCCTGTATCGGTGTGTGTTTTGAACGGTTTCTCAACGGCGGATCAACGTGCCACGACACAGTACGGCAAACCTGCCCGCATTCTTCAGTTGTGCCAGCAGACTTCGTTGTGTTCAACACTTTACGCTGTGTTTCTATGATCTTTGCTTCACTGCTGTCCTTCACTGGCTGTCATTCGTTCTCAACGATGATGAGCGTACGTCTTTCTCTTGGCCGCTTCGTGTCCCTCTCCTACTGTGCTACTGTGGGATGGTGGATATCGTTTCGTATTCGTGGCAAACGCTTCGTTTTGGCATGATCGGCTGCCTCTGCTGTATTAGGTACAATGCCGATAGCCGCCGGACGCCAGGGCCGCGTTCGACTACGGGACTACGTTTCCGGCCGACGAGGGTGCCGAAGCCAGTGCTCGGGTTCATTTGAAACGAGAGCTGCTGCGACTAGAGCTAAACGCTCAGCTACGCTAGGCTCGTCGTCACCATGCTATAACGTGGTACCAGTCACCATGGGGTACGTGGTACATCTTCTTACGGACCCCTTGTCATTGTCGTCGTTCTCGACCTCATCTTCGCGTCATCTCGCTAGCCAC
>QVRM01001708.1:182500-293702 GCA_003439945.1 Dermanyssus gallinae
ATTCAAGACCAGCTGAGTAAATTCAGCGCGACACGATAACTGATATGTCTAAAATGCAGCAAGAGGTGGCAGCACGAAACGAGAAACTGATAGCGGTAGCGGAAATCCGGATCTAACAGATTTGAAGAAGACATGCAATATCACTTTTTGAACTAATATTCACATTTGTACGGTTTACTAAATGATTAGGGAAGGGGAAGAAAAGTAAATTCGATCTATTAACGAAGTAATTAAAAGTAGACACACTAATTAAGTGCTACACCAGCGGCTAAAATAAAATGGGTAAAAGCGATGCTTTGAGACTACGCCAATAAAACAAACAGACAATGCCGAGACAAAGAGACAAGACAGCTCGAAAAACAAGTAATATTATATATATATATATATATATATATATATATATATATATTCGCCCATGAAATTCGAAAATTGACTGGAACAGCAAACTAAAACACCCGGAGTACCCGGAATCACTGTGCGACTCCATCATATATTCACGCACAACGCACAAAGAAACGCTATACGGCCACAGACGCCTTCTCCTCAACAAACCGAAGATTCGATGACAATAAAAAATTCGTCCTCAACAAACCGAAGATTGGATGACAATCAATTAATGCATAAGGGGCGCTCGGAGTGTTAACAAAGTCGACCGAACTAAGTTAGGAACTTGTGCAAACTTAATAACACTGAAGAGAAAGGCACATTTTGTTAATATGCACTCCGCCACATATGGTAAAATGCTCAGCCATCGCCGTGCCGCAACGAAGTGTGATAGGTCCTCTTTTATACATACTAATTTGCAACGACTTCTTTCAGATTCAGGACTGCTCCAACAAATACATGCACACGGAGGATACAGCACTTATCTATAAACAAAAGTCTTTTCAGAGTACGCAATGAAACAAAACTGACATGTATCATAGCAAAACTACGTTCATACAGTTTGAACTCCGAAGTCGTCTAGTTCGAATATGCATAAATTGTATACAACTACACAACCATCTCTATACTAACAGCTCCACCTAATGCCATTGCCCCTCAATCAAACGAATCACTACGATAAAATATCTGGGAATCGTGATTTCGAGTAACCTGTCTTGGCACTCACGTGTAAACTATGCTGCAAACAAAACGAGAAACCGGCGACATCCCTGTGAATGACAACCATGACTAGCCCCCTAGACCACGCCGTGACTAGTAGATACGCATAATCAGTGCTCTTTTATTTTCTCCTAGGAAAGACACATGTTGGACGTGAGATACAAGAAAGACACAGACTGAGTCACAGACGATATATCACCGGAGCACGCCAACATGGCACTCTCAACAACTTACAAAACTGACCCCATGAAAAGGCGGGCTGCCTGTCATTTTAGTCAGCTGTTAAACGTTTGCCCTGAGATCGTACAGGGGTTAAACAACAATCAAATGAAAATAATAAACAACTCAAGAAGCAAATGCGAGAACACATTACATCACTCAGTCCGGATCACCTGTACGTCACTTGAATAAACTACAACTCCCAGAGAACACAAAACGGCTGGATGAGACTCGACAATGACTCAGTGTACACAAATAACTTCTCACCTAGAATGCAAACAGAGATCATATATACAACCACCCTCGCAAATAGAACCGGATCGCTGCAGCAACCACGTTCGTGAATGGGTTAGGGTGGCGCAGATTTAAACATTGCGTCGCTTGGCGCTGCTTTTTATGCGGACTGTCCACCGCCGTGGCGGGCAGCCGTATCTGCTTGCTCACTACGACAACGAATGCCATTCTAAATAAAAGTTAATCATTTTCTATGAAATATGTACACATATAACGACAGCTCTATCAAACGACAAACAAATAATAGAATACGCCCCTCATCAACAGATCCTTGAGCACTCCGACCAAGGATAAGATTTACGGGCTCTCTGTCGTGTTTACTAGTGCTATAAAAGTTCAAATATATTTATGTGGTATAGGTAACACGGTGAAAAGTATAAAGTAAAACGTCATATGTACTGAACGTTCTAGTGCCGTGTACATACACGGGCTTTTAGCCTTACGAACTATGCGGTGTGGCTGTGTCGGTAAGCTGTGAGTGACACATATTGTGACAGGGAAAGACACCACAGATGACGTATTAAACTAAGGCAAGTCTACCGTCGATACGTTGTCATCGTTCTTTCGGTTCGTCCTGAGGAATTCGCGGCCCAGCCTTAACAGAGAAAGAGAGAGACAGAGCGATTGTCAGGTATCAATCAATGCTTGTACAGGCATGGAAATATCCTGAGGTGACGCGTGACGGCGAATGGAGCCGAATGTAGATAAACAGAGAACCGTTGGCGTGCGGGGAACATAACAGTCCGGAAGAATAGTAGAAACTTCGGCTATACAGCCGAATAGCTTCTGTTACTCACTGTTCACTGGTGCATAGCAGACGTAGCAGGCGTCTACCTACACCAGCCAATTGATAGTGATTTGCGTGATGGCCGGGCTAACTTTAAAGCAAACAGGAAAAAGGAAAATGGGCCACCCCCCAACGGCAGCTCCGCCCCACAAGCGCGACCTTAAATGACCTCATCCTGTGTACTGTCTGATCCGTTTCGGATCTAGAACAGGCTCAGGCTTGGCCTCGACTTTTGGTTTGAGGTTGTGAACATCACTTATTCACATCCCTCGTCCAGGCCTTGTCCGCGCACAAACGTACCTTGTTCACACACAGAAACAAGCAGGGCTAGCACTATCAACAATTATCCTTGTCTAATACCAGGTTTGAACTTTTTAAATGTTTGAACATTGTATTTTGACCATGTGCTTCGTGTTGTCGTTTAACAAATAGTAGCTTGATGGAGCAGAACGTGCGCATATATAAATCATTAGGTTCTTAAGATAATCTAAAATTATGTATAGTACTACAAAGCGACCACCTAAAAATGCGTTTATTAACAACTGCTGGGCCACAAAACGAACATTAGTCTCTGTCTACAAACAGGTTGATCTGTCGTATCCAAATCCCACCTAACACAGCGGGACATCTCAGATTGCCGACCCTGCCCATCCGTCACGCGATAGTTTGTTTTGTCTTGTGAGGACTTTGAGAACACACATGCATAGTGATTTCCGAATGTTCGATGATCGATACTGACACCGGCCTAACGCGGTTATGGAGCATAGGACGTTTGCCAATCGATTCATGCATTGTTTGTCTCTTTGTTTAGTTTTGGTAAGTCCGGGCAGGGTGGTGAAGGTTGGACCAATATTCTCATATAACAGATTTGAATATATATATATATATATATATATATATATATATTAGGGAGATTGCAATTAGGCACATCCTACAGATGGAACAGGATTCTGTGAAATGCAGATGTACAAACCACCAAATAGCCCTGCCTGCCCCGTCTATAAGCGTTTGGTGCAGCATGACTTCGGTGGTCTGGGAACCCCATTTCAGGCTCCAAGGAGCTTGTTACTCCTAAAGTATTGTGTATAGTGAGGGCAGCGCGCTGACTTATTTGCCGCTAAGAACCTCCTCTAGCACAATACTGATGACACCCCTTAATCACACATATTACATGTACGTATATATATATATATATATATATATATATATATATAAGCTTCATGTGCGAATATATGTATGGAATATAACATCAATTTAAAGAGATAGACAGGTTCGTCCCGGCGCGTCTACAGTTGCATACACTCCCGTATCCATGGCTTTTGATGTGCTCAATCGCAGGTTCGATCTTGTGCGTAAGAATCTGTTTCTTGTGGTAGAACATGTCAGTAGTATATATATAACGCATTAGGAAAATATGACAACACACTTTGATGGCTTAATAAGTTATGTGCTTGGTCATTCCAGGCTTTCACATGAAAAAAACTCGTTATCAAATGATGCCCTCATAAAAATGCAGCATTTCTGTACAAAGCTGAAAAGCAGCTCTGAAAAGGACTAGAATATGGGTGAAATCTGGAACAAAATGCGTGGTAAGTTTTATACGTGGGAAGTCCTCCTACATGCCTACCGTATAAAGGCAAAATCTGGCAAACTCTTCTGTGTAAATTATGTAATTCCGGAGAGCCGTACACACAAAGTCGGGGAGAGTTCAACCGTGGTTCGTTGAAGAGGATTTATCTACTATACGTGGGTTATGCCGAGCGTTGTTTTTTCTCTTCACTCCATCATATGTAGAATGTCGTCGTTGCTGTGTGGTTCGTGGTAGGTTGTGGCGCTTGACGGTACCGTTAGATGTCACATGCACGTTCAGACGACGACACATCCTATGTATGCTACCTACGTTACCTGTGCAGCTTACCTCCGATACAATCGGGCTTGATTTATGGAACAAGTTCGTATTATGCAAGTATTTCGAGCCTAGAGTATATTTCTCGAAATTCTCGTGCCTACCGAGAACCGAAGAGGAGGTCGCTCCGGCTATCAGAGAATAACAAATGCAGGAGGAAATAAGAGTATGGGTATTCGCGCCAATTTTGTCCGTTGCCGTCCGAGAGGGCCCAGGTCCCCTTAATATATATATATATATATATATATATATATATTTGCCTTTTCTGGTTCGAAAAATGTATGACATCATGTATTATGTATATATGCATATATATATATATATATATATATATATATATATATATATATATATATATACAAAAATAACACATTTTCCGTGCAAAATGCATATTGGTTGGTTCTTGAAAAGAGCATATATATATATATATATATATATATATATAAATGCACTACGTAGTTTGTCTGTAGTATGTTGCTGTAGCACTAAATTCTAGGTTGACCGTCGCAAATGTCGGTATGTGTACGATCGGCCTCTCAAAATTTTTATTTTGAGAAGTCTAACTGAGAAATGCGGAGTGAGTTCATAAAGAGTTTTTTTTATGTGAGTTCACAAAGAGTTTTTTTAGAATGCCGTCACTCGCTGCCTTTAAGCCTGTGTGTGTAAGAGCCCACGCTGGGCACAGCACTGTTGTGTGTTCTCCACTGTTTCTTCCCCGTGCTTGCAGAGTGGCGTGTTTGTTTTTCTATCCGAAAAACGTAGCATTTGAAGTTGCCATGTCCCGTGAGCACCTGTATCACATAGTGCGTCAACTCGCCACCGGGCAGGTGTGCCCACGGCTTCATGCCTGAAATTAGAACTCTCACTCGGTCACCCGGGAGCCTTGTCCGGTATGGCGTCCCATGCGTTTTGCCAAGATACCAAAGTTTTATCTCTCTTCCTTTTTCTTGTCAGTTCCTCTCACAAGCGACGACGTCGTCCATCGGCCTTTAGGTCCCAAGGGATGCTCTTAAAGCTAAACTTATTGATCGTTGCTCAATTCAATAAGAGTACACATTTAAACACTTTAGATATGCAGTTGGCAATATTCTCGTCGCATCACTCCACAAAGCTGCGTTGTTTAGTTGCTCTATGAACTCGGGGCTGGCCATTTCAAAAGAGCGGCATAACCCAACTGTGGCAAAATTTGCTTGAATACAGCAATCGTTCCCACGCCGGAAGATGTGGGCTCCCAAAGCGAGTGGTGTGAGTCATTCGTCGAAAGGATATATTTTTATCTGCTTAACTCCCCTTCTGGACGTCGCTACCAAGACAACACGCTTTAACGGTCGTCGGTCGGTGTAAGGCTATGTGTTTTAGATTAAAAACCTGCACTTTCCAAGGGTACAACTGTTACGCCCGACCTGTTTACCTCTAATAAGGAACTATTTTGGAGTATTGACGTCACTGCTATCTAGTGTGGTAAGCAGCCTTTGGCCGCCACGAAATGAGTCTGGCGAATTCACCCCCCCCCCCCCACCCCACGCTTGTTGTTTAGTTGCGACTAATCCTAATGTAAATTGAATTTGAATTGAATCCAGAAAGAAATGCAAAAGCACCATTTTTGTTTTCGTTCCGGCCCTCTTCTCCGCTTTGGTACATTGCGTGCTGTACTTCTAAATAAATTCTAAACTAACTTCTGTCTGATAATCTGGAATCTAGACCAACTGCAGCAGCCTTTCCGAGTTACGGTCTTGTTAATTCAAATGACCTTACGTAAATCTTTAAACAACTCTTAAACGTACTCCTCAAAATTTCATTTTCTGGCAGCGTGTTATAATATTTGTTACTCCTTACTAAATTCTGTAGGATTGCTCTACAATGCGTTACCCTTAATTAGACGCGGCGACATTTCTTCCTCTACCACGCTAGGTTCATCAGTAAGACAAACGTCTTTTTATACGTTATTTTTACTGAAACACTTACTCACGCCAATGTGCGCAATCTTATGAAACTGTAATCGTTGTAATGTATACATTTCTCTGAGAGTGCTACGTCGACACAACCCTCGCTCAAGTGTTTATACCTAGCTACACTCTTGCCGCCTAATTTTGGTTACGAGAGTGTTTGCCTAAAAGCAACTTTTGCATGTTTGACGTTCGCCTTCATTAAAACGCTGAGCTTCTTCAAAGCTCAGCGACGTTTTATCCAATGAAATTGGGCGCAACATGTCGGACAATGTACCTCCTCCTGTAGGCGTCATAAGACTACCACGAAATATTTCTGTCTGCCCACCCGTGTAGCTTCTGCGGGCCAGTTTGTTATCAGGTGTTGTCTCTGATTCATGCACACGCATAGACCCCCCCCCCCCCGTCAGCTTCCATACGTTTACCTATACGCCCTTCCAAATATGAGTGTTCTTCTGCTGGAGCTTCTGTTTCTTTGCTGTTACTTTTTATGTTGTTCGCAGCCCTTGCCGTGCCATTGTTGGTGGTTCCTGGCCTCTCGCTTTGCTGCTTTGTTCTCGGAACGCTCTCATGCTCTGCCTTTTCCACTTGTGGAACTCGCGAGGCAGCTGTCCTGACTTGGCCCGACTAGGGCACGCAGGCCGCCCTGCTTATCAGTCTAGTCGAGTCCTCTTGTCGAAGCAGTGGGCATGGACGGGAGCAAGGAATTTGCCGCTGCTGTCGTTGCGACTGTCGAAGCCGACCAGCCAAAGGCTCCGGTCAAACAACTCGAATAACGAACGGCAGCTAGGCAAGCTGCGGTGTGCTGCTGATAGGGGCCGGCTGCTCATGGTGCAGCATTCCCCGAAAAGGGAAAAGCCAAGAGCGAAGAGGAAGAACAAGAAAAAATAATCCGGGGCCAGATGAAAAATCCCTGGCCACGAATAATTGGCTGGTCTGGTGTTGTTACGACGGCTAACGCTACTGCCGTTAGCGGCATAGCGGCGCGGTGCATTCTCACTGGATGCACGGATCCTGGCTGGGTCCTGGCAAGACAACGTTGCCGATACGGAACAGACCATCGTCGACAGAGGCGCACATATCCTGTCGAGTGCGAGCGGGTGGGAGAGAGAGAGAGAGAGCGGAAACCGTATATAGGGCTATGGAGCAAAGGCCGTTGCACTGCTGCTGTGAGCTGGCGCCGTTTGGGTGTGGTGCAGTGGCCGAGGGGATAGTTATGCAGGGATTATGAGTCATCATCTGTCACTGACGCCGGGTTGTATCGCTTACGACTTTTCTCGTGCAGTAGCATCATTCGCGTACATATCTACTCATACGTTAGTCTGAGGGCAGGCGACCCCCGGCCTGGGGTCGCCCAGATCACACAGCATCGCGCAAGCAAGAGCACCAGTACACGCTACAAAGTTTCGTTTCCTCCAGGCACATACTATATGCTCGTAGGTGCATTGCATTCGTATGTGCTCTCACCTATTGCCCAAAGGCTGCACTGGACGAGAGATAGGTGGTAACAATCTATATATGACACCACTAAGGGAGCATTCCTGTCTCATTGAACTATGAATCTAGTGAAACGAGAATATATATACTTATTAACGTGATTTCGTTACACTGTTGAGATAGTCTTGCCGTAAAGGATAAAACAATTATCCACAACAGGCATCCTCTACGAGATATTGTATTACGCCAAAGTTTGAGCACTTTTGGAACGAAGCCGATTGCTCTATCTGAAACGTTCCGCATGGCTTCTCTATGCTTTGGAAAATATTTGTCATCTATGAATATTTTGTTCGTCATTATTTATTTGCAATAAATTGTGCGTCCGATCTTACAGCATGCCTTTTGACAGCCCAGTTCTTCGCGCGCACTGACTGCGGCTCTTTTTGAGTTTGCAATTTTTGCCACTCCGAAAAAATTCTGTCTGAAGTTTCAAAATCATTACGTGAGCCTGTTTAGTGTGGCAACTTCCAGCGGGCTTCTAAATCAAGTTTTTCCTTTTCTTGCAATAATAATAATAATAATAATAATAATAATAATAAGATTGTCGATCACTCGGAGCTACTCAGCAGGGCTGATCGAGTCGGTGGAAGAGCCTAAAGATAGCCTCGTTATTGTCCTACTTGTTCCGAGAAACGGCACATTTCCTATATCAATAGTCCAGCGTCTTCCACTAAGTACAAGTACATGGGCACATGAGGGGACCACCAGACCTCGCGAAAGGCCAAGGAGGACACCGTCAGAACGGAAGGACTTATCTAATTACCATAATAGACGATAACTATTAACCTGATAATCAGAAAACGGTGCCTGGCCAATCCCTGGTGAGTGGGTGCCCGCCGCTGACGGCCTGCCAGGCCACGACGGCGTTAGGGACCAGGGACATTGATGATGAGGACAACATGGACAAATACCGGACAAGGGAGCATGTCCCACGCGTCCCTCCGCCATCGTCGCACACTTCGGCTTTTAACGTATAGGATCTCGAAGCACGAAGGGGCCCCGCCTATCACCAACGTTTTGAGCTTACTCCAATCGACAATATACAATTGTTTGTCATTTTGGGGGAAGGAAGAGGACACGCACTTCCACACGCCTTGCCTAGCGAAAACGATCACTGGGTTTCCGCTAGGTGCAGCTGCTAAGTTGCCGTCACCGCTATGGCGCAGCAATGCGCTTAACGCGATACCATAACCTACGAGCCAATTCAGGTATATGTACTTGTCAGCGTGCGATCTCAGCCCCGAGAAAACTTTGAAAAGCATCCGCTGCTATAGAAACCAAAGAATACATGGTCTCTGAAACACTGTACGATTCAGACGTGTATCCTAGCAAAAAGTCGCCCTGAAATAACCTTCCTGTGTACGAATATCAGTCGATAATTTATAAAAGGAGATACAGACACAAAACAGGCCTCTCAGAGAGTCCCAGCTTCATGCGCATAAATGGTTACGCTCCGACACGCGCTCAACAGCCTGTCCAGATGGACAATCATTTTCGACGCATGTTTGCCAGCTTTTCTACATTCTCCAGTCGTACGTCAATACACATCTCCGAATGGGAAACGACAATCATCTTACTGAGTGGGAATTTGCTTCTTTGCTTGTGTTAGTTGGCGTTTTCATGGGACTAGAGCCATGACAACCCACTACTGGGGGGGTCCATGTCGTAAAAATAGATACTTCATTACCGCGTTTGGAATACATGGATTTCTCCAATCTGAAATTACGTACGCAAAATGGATTTCACGAAATAACGAAAGCAAGCTGTGTAGAGAATCGCGAGAATGATCTGTATCGCCTCCAACAGTATACGAGAGCGGTCCCGCTGACAAAACTGATCTAGGAAAGCTGTAACACAAATGTGTACAAACCAAGTACTGGTGAATAGAACGAGCACATATAAATATATAGCCTTCAGAAAAACCAATGAATGCAGTGACGCCATACGAGCAACCATCACACAAAGAGCTGATGATGAGGTGAATGAAGCCCTGCTCCGAACCTCACCGCATCGGTCGGTACTTTGTACGCAGCGAGCAGCTGCAGCTGCAACGCAGTGAGTATAGTAGCGGAAAAAACGAGTTTACGCAGGGCCTCCACTAGCTGCACGTCTGCACGTCGCATCATGCTCTGCGCCACACGATGAACGAATCCATGAACCGGCTTGGTCCGAGCGAGCAACACAGAGAGGACAGCATCACACGACGGAAGGGCGGAAGGGGCACGGGCGCCCAGGCCGTGTAGCACGAGCAAGCTGGAACAAGCCAGCAGCTCTGCAATGCCGCCATTACATTTATTTCTTCTCTCGGATTAGCATTTGCATGACGTATACGTCAAGACGGCACCGTGGTGCCGTCCAGGCCTCGTCGAGTAAGTACGAACGGCGTGTTCGTACTTACTCGAAGGCCCGTTGTGCGATGTGAGCTGCGGCAATGCGTCATCGGCACGAATCGTCGGACTCGCTCATGGCCGATGGTATGATGCAGAGTGATGTCTTACAGGCTTACACAAAGGTAATAGAGAGAAAAAAAAACTGAAAACGCGGACAGCCGCCCAGGATGACTAGTGCAACCGGTTTGCTGCTGGAGGCAGACAAACGTGGCTTAGGTGGGCGCATACACGATGGGCAGACAGGTGGGCATATACGATGTCTACCGGCGCTCGCAGAATGAGTTTTTCGTTTCGACTGCCTTTCTCTGCATGCCTATCCCTAATCCGTCGTACAACATTGCGTGCGATATGTCACTACATTCCCTACAGAAGTGGGCCAGGCGGACCAGGTGGTCACCCTGCAGGCGGCGTGCCGTCGTCTAATTGCGGCTAACCAGACCTAGGGCCGTAGTTAGCCGCAACTAAACGACTAGAGAAGGCTGTTGCGGAACCACATACGCTTTTATACATGCGTCTACACACACACACAGAGACGCATACACACACAGTTATATTCAAGTGTGCCAGAGTTTGCGCGAGTTCGACTGCATTTGTGTGTACGAGAGGTGGCCTCTCTTACACAGGCACCGGTAACGCACGCCAGTTTGCATTGCTCCTGTGCCGTTTGACGTTCCTATCCAACGAGAAGAAATATTGCATTTCCATGTTGCGTCCGAATCATCCGAATCACCTGGGACGACGTAAAATCTCGTGCGATCCGTTTGTACCAGCCTGCGTACGAGCTTGTCTAGGGAGGAGCCTTGAAACTGCTGTTGCTGCTGCTGCTGCTGGTGAAGTTAGTGAAGTCAATCGCGCTGTCGGGCATCGGTGCAGCGTGCAATTTTGGTGCACGTCACAGCGCCCCCCCCGCGCCTCGGGGGAGATCGAGATGAAGCTTTGCGCAGCAGGGTCGAGATAGAAGCTACGCTTGTTCGATATTTCTCTCGCCCTCCCTGTGTGTGTTCATCTTCCATCATCTTCTATTGCTCGCAGATAGACCATGGCACGTACCAAGGTTCCGTCCGGTCAGTAGCTTTAAGTGAGTGCGGCAGACTCTGTATGCTGGAGAGTCGAACGGGGCAACCAACAGACAAGCTCAAACACAGAACACACAATGACAATTCGAGAGACAGCGATAGGGGGGGAGGCGATACGGTCTCGTCGTCGTATTTGTACAAGCGAGGGCGTCGACTGGCACATATGTACGTGCAGCTGGGCTGTTTGTGTGGAAAACGACACAGCCTAGAGGCCTTCTAGGCGATCTCGAGTATAGGCGCGAGCGAGATAAATACACGACCCTGCTTGAGGCACGCTCTCTCTCCTTGAGCAGCCTCATAACCGAGATTGTTGGCCCTAACGACGGCCATATCATCGTGGCTCTGTACTTCCTCGTGCCGCTATGATGATCTTGAAGATAATCGTCGGCGGCAGTTCGTTTTATCGTCTCTCTCTATCTCTACAAAGATATATACATATATATATATGTATATATATATATATATATATATATATATATATATATATATATATATATATATACATATATATGTATATATATATATATATATATATACACACATATATATATATATACATACATATGTCTCACGATATGTTCTCGATGTTTCTCGTCGACTCTAAGTCCGGCGGGCAGCAAGTGGTCTCTGGTCAACTCTTGAAAAAATGTTTAGCTGCTTTTGTCATATTACAAATGAGTGTGCGGAGGCCATTTGCGTGCCAGCCACAATAGGAATCATATTTTTGTCCTCACGGTTCTCCGAGGAGTACTTTCATACACTGCACGCCTTCGACGATCTTATGTTACCAGCGCTACCTCTCGCTGTGTGTTCCCATTGCGTTTGCTACGAAAGCGTTGCAGTTCTTATTAAAGTTCATATTGTGCACTTGTATATATATATATATATATATACAGTGCTGGCTAGTCAATTATTTCGCATTATATACATATGTGGGAGTTTGGTCAAGTATTAAAATAGCCATAAACTACATAATGCGCAATTTTCTCGCTCTTATTTTCCCCGCTCAACTCATTTTAGGAGTTTGACGTGTCCGGCTGTCCGGGCGCTATAAATAAGAAACGTTGGAAACAAACACGGCGGTCATACATGTCGTTCTAAGAGACATCAGATGGAGGAATCCTTACTTGAGCCCAATCGCTATAATCTAACACAGCTTCGCTGCTAAGCTTAGCGTCCTCAGCAGTGGCGAGGCTGGTCGGTCTTCTCATCTTGTCTGTAACGGGGCAACAATAACATAACTACTATACACAGATATACGTTACAACCCGTCAACTACTCGAGGGAACATTATCCTCGAAAGATGGCTTTTCTAAATCGTGTACCAGCTAGGAGAGCAAAATAAATGACATAATGCCTAACATTGCCACCAACGATTGCAACTCAAGTCTCTTACTACTCAGAAAGTTGTGAATTGTGAAATAACACGGAAAAATCCTATTTATCTCCATGACGACAGTTGTTTTTCACATATTGAAAATATTTTGACGAAAAGAATACCCACACTACCTCTGAATCGGAGTTGACCCACACTCCAACAAGGGCTACCCTTCTCAGAGCTGTAAAGTCAACTTCTTGCTTATTATCAAAGGAGACTGCTCAACATGTTGATTCTTCTATCTACTTGCGAGGTAACTGCGCGACCTTTAGTCCGACGAACCCCTAAACTCTTCAGTGACATTTTCGTCAAGTTGATAATTATATTTCAAAGCAAAATAGAACTAATTCAGCAGTAACGTTGCTCGGTAAGCTGAAAGAACTTACTCTACTATTATCTCTCTCTCTTTCTGTATATATATATATATATATATATATATATATATGAGTCTGACTACATAATCAGCAAAATATTGCGCTAACCGATATCGATAGGTAGATGAGAGGTACCGGCCCAGCACTCGCCCTTTGCGGCGAACCTAAAGACAGCAGAATGTCGGCGCCAACATAACCCAGCTAGGGAGTTCGTAAAACAACGCGCGGTGATACTAGTTCTTTGGCAGAAGCAGTGAAACAGTATCCCGGACGGGCAACCGGGAGTGCTCGTGAGGAACCTCATTGTGAACATTCACCTATGAATGAACCATCCCGGGGGTGGTATCACATACCACCTGATCCAGATTTTCACGTGTCGTGGCGATTTCCAGGTGTATCTAAGCCTGGGGAAGGTCTATTCAACACAGTGGTTGTACTGCGACGAACTGGACTCTCCGGATCATACGGTCTTGAGATGCGCTACATGGGGCTAAACTATACGAGGCATCTTTGAAAAAGAGACGCTGGGGGAGCTAGTCACGCACATGCTCACATCGTTTAACAATGTTTAAAAACTAGGACGCGGCTGCAAAGCCCATTTAACGTATCATGACGGCAAAAAATGAACCAGGAAGAAGAGCAATGGTGAAAAGCGTGCAGGAGTACCTGCAAACAAGTGATTTGTCAAGCAGGACCTAACGATTGACAGCCTCCGATACTTTCCCGCCGCCTGTGCTTATTTACTTTTCTGAGTTAAGAATCCCTTAGGTCAAAGGGTGTCCTTAAGGAGAATACATATATGTAAGCAAGGCCGTGCGTACTCGTATATGTAGGGTTTTAGTGGACATTCCCTTAAACCTTAATGCCTTAAGCGTAAGGCTCGGGGCAATCATGGCCAAAGAGAAAGAGAGAGAGGTAAACGAAACTATAAGCGGGAGGATATAGGCATTCCTAGGGAAGCATATAGACGTTTATTCTTAGGAGAGCATATAGAAGCATATACGAGCATATAGGATATAGGCATTCTTAGGGGAGCATAAAGGCGCGAGGGACGATCCTTAGGGGAGCATATAGGCGCGGGAGACAATCCTTAGGGGAGCATAAGATTAAATCCGACGAGAGCAAGCAGCGCAGCATCTTTATCGCGATGTTCCCCTTTTTAACAGGACCGAGGTTTGTAGAAGGCTTGCGTACGTAAACTTACAGGCAGCGGCACTCACGGTATGACAAAAGATCCGGTTAATGAATTTGCCCGCTTGAGCTCATTCTCAAGGGAGGACAGCGAGCGATTCAATCAGAGCGCAAAGGCCAGCATTTTATGCGAGAGATGAAATTGACTATACACCCTTTCAGCAGCAAAAAGAGCATTTGCATAGAATTACATTTATTTTTTGTTGACATTTCTTATAAGACGTTAATTTCGCACACGTTAATTTCAAGCTCCCTTTAGCACATACACTTGTTCACACAACAACATTCAACGACAGGAAGGAACCATTTCGACGAGAAAGCGCGTACTCGGTGGACCTCACGATTTGATACTGCCCGTACGTTCGCTGACACCGCGTACCAGGGCCGTGCCACTTAGATTGGCTGCCGTCGGCCCGCGCTGGCAGCCCCAATAAGGCTATCTGTTGCAGCACCTCAATCGGCTATTGTTTCCTCTATCGACACGAAATTGATACACGCAACACGATGGTGTGTCGTCACCCGCATCCTAAAACAAGGTGATCGGAAGCTGTAATACTATCTGGTCGAACCTGTTCTTCGATCGATGCACAGCAACGCTACTGCTGATAATTATGAGCGTTGTACGTCGTTAGTATGAACGTTGTGTAAATTAATTTCGTACGCGACAGGCGGGTGAGGGTCGAGCCCGGTGACGTGGCGCATTCCGCCTGCGCCTCGCGACCGGAGGAGGCACATTGTATTTATGGGGGTCCGTCTATGAAGCAATGTGAAAAACAATTCCGAGGACGTTAAATCGTGGCTGAAAGTCAGCCCGAAAACTTTAGGCGGGTGAGGGAAGTCTTTTGGTCAAGCTTGTTCATCGGTGACCGCCAAATTGTTTCCTGCGTACATAACGTTCTTAGCACAAATTTGGGATTCGACCCCGAACGATATGGCTCTACGCAAATGCGGGAGCAAAAGCTCCATTATTTTTCGCTCAATCTGAAACAGAGCACATGACAAAACGAGCAAGCAAACTTGCGTATTTCCTTATCCAGACCTTCCCCCCCCCCATTCATTTGAACGGGCAATAATGATTTCCCGGTCAGATACCCGGTTCATTAGGCGGGCGGACTGCTGGCCTGGTGGGACGACCGCATGAACAGGCGACTGGAGACTGGGGAGGGAATAAGAACCCCAGGCCCAGGCAATCTAGTATTATTGGAATAGCGGTGGACGGATGGCTGTGGACAGCACCAGGTCGCAGCGGTACCGCATTGTCATAAAAGACGTGTACAAATCCCGACATGTGTTGTCTTCTACCGACAGCTTCTTCGAACGAACCCGATATAGCGCGGTTGTCTCACTGACCCGCTCTGATCTGGACTGGGCGGGGCCCCGATTGCGCCGTCGGCCGAGGGTCACTGAGCTGCGTACGAGGTGTCGTATACGATACGATGAGCAAGGACACTGAACTACGCTCACTACTGAAGCACACACTTTTAGCTAAGACACGATTTAACAAGCCTCCCCCTTCCAGTCGCCCCGGCAATAACCTTAACTTTTTCGGGCTGACATTTAACGTCCACGGGTGCGTTACAATGCAATGCTTTTGCATTGCTTCGTAATAGGGACCCAGATAAATACAAATGTGCAACGGTGGGGATCCAATCCGTCTACCCATGTGCGTCCTCCAGTCGAGGCGCCCGCAAATGCACTACGCTATCGAACTCGACGCCCCCGGCAATAACCTACATCGGTCCCCAATCTGCCAAGGGCTGCTTTGCTGAGGCGAGGAGACAAGTGGACAATTGGTAAGGAGAAAGAGGGGTTTTCGTTGTGCTGCCGGTGCTGGCCGTTTAATAAGGTCGCCGCCTCTGATCTGTACGATACTCCTAACACGTCTCGGTAGTAGTGTCTGCTAAGCGGTGCCCTGATCGACGACGAAACGACAGAGAAGCTAAACTCCAAGTCGCTTCAATGTCAAATCACTTTTCGTCATCACGTATTGGCGTGGCGGCGTCCCCTCGACGGGTAGCCGATCGCGCCTATTCATCACAAGCACACATACAGACCTTTGATTGCACTGGCTGCCGCCCAGTCGAACTATTGTGTCCGTAGTCTGTAGCCGGCCCGCCGTAGAATGTCTGCGTTCGATCGGTACTCATCGCCTTCGCGTTGAAGCTGTAACTGAACAAAAAAAAGCCCAAGGAAGCGGCAGCACGTGCCCCTCCCTGTCGAGCTCGGCTCACTGAGTCTAGAAGCTGCAAATTGAGTTGAATTTAAAGCTGCGACTGCAAAAAGTACAATGAGGGTTGAAGGTGACAATCGACGCGGAAACAAAGCTTGTTAGTGAAGCTTAAAGTTAATGTTGAAAAAACCGGTAGTTTTTCTGCTGTAATCTCAACTAGTTACTCAAGTTTGCGCGGAAATGCTACCGGGTTAACCAGTTACGCTGTCTCGTGTTTTGTGTGTGAATCGTCAGAATCGTGTTTGTAGTGTGTGAACTTTATATATATATATATATATAAATCTCCGGAGAGCGCGGAAGTCAGAATAGCCCCATATATATATATATATATTTTTTTTTTAGGTATGGCATAATAGCCACATTACGACGAGCGAGTACTTTGCATAGCACAGCGCACAACGATGAAACAGCAAACGTCCGAAAGGTTACTGAGACATTAAGCAAATTAGTGGTGAGCTGGTGACTGAATTGACGATACGCGAGGTAACAACCAGCCACTCGCTTAAAACATCATCTACCTGATTACTACTGGCGACGAGACAACATATGTCGCGTACTCGAAATCAGTGGCAGAAGAAACAGATCGCCGAAAATCAGCCGACTGGGACACACACATTATTGCTGTTACGGGTGGTCATTGGCGCAAGTTCGTCGTTCGAAAATGTGTTGCCAAAGCAAACCAACTCCTAGCATTCAGTCATTACGGCAAACGAATTCGTATCATTCTGGCAGGTCTCTATGCGATGTCGCATCGTTGTGGTGTGAAGTGGACCGACCGATGGCGATATGAGACTACGTCGAGCGCGTGATATGTTGCAGTATAGTACTACAAACCACAACAAATGATAGGATAAGGTGAACAAAAAATACCAAATGGACGCCAAATGGTGCTGCCCCACGCCGGATCGGACCGGCAGAGAGATCCCGGCCGAGTGTGTAGGTCGCACTGACGTCGAGTGTCGACTTAAACCTTCGAAATCAAACGCTAGGAAAAGGAAAACGCGCCACGTCCTTGTCTCTGCAATGTCTGTACGTCTGTCTCTCTGTCTGTCTGTTGTTCGAGTGCATGCGCGCGTTTTTCCGTGCTCCCGCGCGTAAATCGGCGCTGCACAGCGCAGTTGGGTCGCACTCACCCGCCGGGGTCGAGTTCAGAGTGCTGTGATGTGATCTGGTGGTGGTGGTGGTGGTGGTGATGAGAACGACAACGAGGAAAACGAGAACTATCTGTCTGACGAGAGTGGTCCATGATCACGGTGGCTGATAGTGGTCGAGCTGGGTCGGGTCGACTCGGGTCGTTCGGTCGTCGGCTTGGGCCTTGGGACCTACGCCGCTGCTTCCCGGGTTGTAAGGCTGTGCAGGCTGACCAAGCCATCTCTGCTGCTAGCTGGGTGGCTGCGTGGTTGGAGCTGAGCTTCGCTCGCGCTAAGGATTGATCGACTCTTCGGATCCGTCGTTCATCATTATCCATTCGCCATTCGTCTCATTCGTCGGCCGAAATCGCTTGCTTGCTGGCTGTCTCTCTCTTATCCGCAGCTAGCCAGCCACACCCACATCAGGCTGTTCTGTAGCTCGGGACTGCTGCTGCTGACGAGGAAACCGGCAACAACATCAACGACATTAACAACAACGGCGGAGGCGTTGGCAAACCAGCAAGACCCACGTCCGTATCCAGGGCCTACAATGGCGACGACGACGATAACGACGACAACAACGCCCCATTCCCGATACCGTCCTGCCTACCCTGCATTAAAGACCTCCTCTGGTCGTTGTCCAAAACGGCAGGAGGTAACGAAAGAGAGGAGCGGTGAGCGGACAAGACGAAATCAGGACCGCAAAAAAAAGAAACACGAAACTCGGCAGATAGAAGAAGAGGATCTGTACATAGGTACAGTGCGGTTACAACGACGAGGTGGAGTAGCACATGAATACTCGACGATGACGAAAAAGAAGGAAAAAACGCTGTAACGTGGACGGACATAGTCTATCGCGCGCATACGAACGCGCACTTGCTGGCCAAGAAACAGCGCTCAAAAGCTAAAACGCGTGCGGCTGCACAACGTAACCGCACCGATTACCCTCGAGACGACATTGGGGATTGAGAAATAGAACTGCGATTGACGAAATAAATGGTGTTAGTTGTAGCGGCGGTGGTGGTGGTGGTAGTGGTCGTATTTTGGTGTAACTGCCCACACCTGACGGTAGAGACAAAAAGGGGAAAACGTGATATCTCTCTCCCTATCCTTCTGTCTTTCCGGCTCTCCCCCTTTGTCTCTCTCGCGCACCGCTCTCTCTCTCTCTCTCGTGTTGGTTATGTGGCTTAAAAGAACGAACATCTTGAGAATCCGCCGAAGGCGCCCAGCAAGATTACGGAACCAATATGAGATTCCTACTCCAATGTCCCCCACCTGCTCCAATGTCCTCAGCAATTCCCCATGCTTTGAAGTGCTTGCGACCATCGGTACACACTCTATCTTCATCTACACGCACAAAGCGACACTAGACCTTCGTTGTACGTCTTCAAGGACGTTGTCAGTTTGTTTCAGATGTAATTTTGTGCTCAAACAACTACTAAACGCACAACAAAATTAATTAAACTGATGATACAGTGACATCACATCTAATCGCCATAATAATAGGACCATACTAGTTAGGGTTATGTAAAAGTTAGGGTTATATGACCATAATCGTAATCGTCAATTTCACTTTCGCCAGAATTACTAATCTAGTTCGTGTCTGTTTCTGTGATCATATTTGTTGTTGTTGTTGACCTTTCAGAGGAGCCTTTTCGATAGTGAGACGATGTGTTCAAAAATCCAGCGGTTTGGAGTTTGCGGCGAAAATCATCAATACGAAGAAGCTATCTGCCCGCGATTTTCAAAAGCTCGAGCGCGAGGCTCGGATATGCCGCAAGCTAAACCACCCGAATATTGTGCGGCTACATGATAGTATACAGGAAGAAGGGTGAGTACGCGAGTGAATTGTTTCCGCGCCGGGACAGGCTATCATGGGCTCTCATGTTTCATCTACTTTTTCACTGCATGGACTGACTACATGGTTCGATGGTGGCATTGAGCAGTATGACAAGTAATATCGTGTCGTCCGTTACGTACAATGGCTGAAAATTTATGAACGGACGCGGGGGGTGAAGTAAACGAGAAAGCCTCGTTTACTTCACTCATACGCCTCACTGGCTCTCGGAAGTTTCCAATCTTGCCTCGTCTAGCCGGCTCAGCCAAACAGGGTCAGTTAACGACGGTTTATTTTTAGGTGCAGCAGTTTCCGCGTGGGCCGTGTTGACTCTGTCGCAGATACACACATCGTCATGCGTATTGACGAAACGGAATGTCTCATTGCAATTTTCGAGAAGCTTCCGGCCTTGAGTCGAGCGTCAATTTTGTTGTCCGGATATTCCGCCGACATGTTCAGCGTTTCTTCGGTTCGGCCTTTCTCTAGGAGTAACTAACGAAGCATTTAAGTGGAACCTGATTTGGGCCAAGGTTAAAGCCTCCGTTCAGCGTGTTACCTGTCATGTGTGGGGTGTTAATTATCACCGACTCGGGTGTGTTCGGGTTCATGACTCAAGTTCGAGCTATCTGTACAGATCTAGTGGGCACGCGGTGCAACTGGTTACAGTTCGGCATCGAGCTCGGTGGTGGCGTGGTGCATTCGCGTGCGCCTTGCGGCCGAAGGGGACACAATGGGTTCGATCCCCGCTCTTGCGCGTTTGTATTTATAGAGTCCGTCTTATGAAGCAGTGTGTGAACGATAACGCGAATATCAAATGTTGGCTGAAAGTCAGCCCGAAAAAGTTATTTTTTGTTACAGTTGGTATGGCGATTGTCGTTTGCGGCACTGGGTAAATTGTAATTGACTATCTGCATTTGGGATTATATATATATATATATATATATATATTTATATATATTTTTTGAGGATTCTCTCTCTCTCTCTCTCTCTCTCTATATATATATATATATATACATATATTGTACATACTACAAACACAATAAATAACAATGCTGCCGATTCACTCATTTATCCATTACACATTCTGGTTGATCTCGATCTCTCTGTGTGTGTGTCTGTCTGCTTTCAGCTACCACTATCTAATCTTCGACCTGGTGACCGGGGGAGAGCTATTTGAGGACATAGTGGCACGGGAGTACTACAGCGAGGCCGATGCTTCCCACTGCATACAACAGATTCTGGAAAGTGTCAACCATTGCCACCAAAATAACGTTGTCCACAGAGATCTCAAACCAGAAAATCTCCTCCTTGCCAGCAAAGGTGGGTGCAGTATGAGAGTTCTACTAGCAGCTAATGCTTCCAATGAGTGCTACCCCACCACTTTCCCACCACTCCAGTTCCCTTTCGAGAGACGTTTTGCGCACGGGAACGCCGCCCCGGTAATGATTCGATTCGACTATCGTCAACTCAAGAAGTCACGGTGAAGACGCAGACACACGCTAAACACACAGTCAACGCTATGCAAGTACACAAACACCCACACACGAGCAGCCAAATTTCTATTCTGCGCCGAGAGCAGTAAAGAGACTATACAGGTCAGGTAAGGTAATACATATGTATATACTTCATCTTCGATATGTGTACACATAAGAATGCTGACAACCATTAGGATACAAAAAAAAGACAAGAATCATACTAGCGGAAAATGCAACGGAGCGAACAAGATCCACAAATCAAGCGAAAACGAGGGAGTGGTAATGACGTTGACGATTATGCCCCCGCCGCTGCTGCTGCTGCTGCTGGGGGTGGTGGCAGTGGCCGAAAAAATATTTTGGAGTTTTGAATTCGAATACAGCATCAACAACAACAAGAGCAACACCACCACCACCACCACCAACAACAACAACACCACCACCAACAACAACACCAAAAACAACAACCAACTCAAAGCCTCGAAAAAAACTTAAACGCCGCCGAATCCAGCCTTCAAAAGAGCAGAACGGTTCTAAATCAGGTTATGCAGCAGCAGAAGCTGCAGCAGCAAACGTCGCAATTGGCTTTGCCAGTGACTTTCAACGACTTGTTTCGGAGTCCTTGTTTTCCCGTCTCTCAGCGTCTTTCGCTCGTTCGCCCTTCATCCTTCCGAGACACCCGAGACTCACTGTTTCTACTCTAGTTCATAAAAGCACTTCTAGTAATAGTAAGATTTGTAGTAGAAGTAGTCGTAGCTACGGCAGTGACTACAACGGCAATACGAGTAACAAATTGTTTCTCCGTCGACAAGGTTTAAGTCGACAGACGCACTGCCAAATCGCGAGGCAGCCACGTAAATTGAGTCAATAAGTTAAGGGGGGGGTGAATAAATGACCAGAACGCTGCCGCAGGATGGCAGTCGAATCGATTCAGTCAACTACTATTACAAATATATAATAATACTTTTGGGTCAGCCCAAAATGTATTATTATATATTTGTAGTAGTAGTAGTAGTAGTGTCGAGCCCGGTGGCGTGGTGGATTAAATCTTCGCCTCGCAACCGGAGGAGACACAAAGGTGCGCGGTTCGAGCCCCATCGTTGCACATTTGTATTTATGGGGGTCCGTCTATGAAGCAATGTGAAAAAAACAGCTCTGTGGACGTTAAATCTTGGCTGAGGGTCAGCCTGAAAACGTTAAAATAGTAGTAGTAGTATTACCTGCAATAGCTGTCGAACCCGGTGGCGTGGTGGATTAAGTCTGCGTCTCGCAACCGGAGGAGACACATAGGTGCAGCGCGGGTTCGAGCCCCACCGTTGCACATTTGTATTTATGGGGGTCATCCGTCTATGAAGCAATGTGAAAAACAGTTCCGTGGACTCCGTTAAATCTTGGCTGAGGGTCAGCCGCCCGAAAACTTTACCTGCAATAGTTACCTGGAGAACTGACGCCTAGCTTCAAATAATGTTTGCCAGTGCTGTTGTCTTATCGTCGTTTACCAAGTGGGGCTTCGTTCCCGTCTATCCATGCCGACTTACGTATGGCTTTCTCTCTCTGTGTCTCACTCTCTTTGTTTGCGTTCTCCTTTGCGCTAAGGAAGAAAAAAGTAAAGCTGCTGCTTTGATGATGATGATGAGGACGTCGATTTTTCGGCTGAGTCGATTCTACTGCCATCCTGCGGCAGCGTCCTGATCACTTATTTACCCCCCTTAACTTATTGACCCAATTTACGTGGCTGCCTCGCGATTTGGCTGTCCGTCTGCCGACGAATCAAGTCGAGGAAACAATTTGTTGCTCGAATTACCGTTGTTGTCACACTGCCGTAGCTGCTTTTATAGAGGTTGTTTTCATGTTTTTACCACTTTTATAGAGGTTGTTTTTTGCTATTATCATTATTATTATTATTATTATTATTATTATTTTATGATTACTATTATAGTTGGTCCTGATTGATAAAGTGGTTGTATTTATTGCCACTTTATGCTAGCCGCCTCCCAGCTACCGTTGGTAATGCCAGCCGAATCGTGGCTGCTGAAAGGACAGTGGTCACTGACTATTACTGCTGTTTTCATTCTCTGTCTCGCTATCCCGCTGTGTTGCTGTTGTGGCGGTGCGTTCGTTTTCGTGGTTCATGTTTCGTTTTGTTGCAGCCAAGGGCGCTGCTGTGAAACTTGCCGACTTTGGTCTCGCGATAGAGGTGCAGGGTGAGCAGCAGGCTTGGTACGGTTTTGCCGGCACGCCGGGTTATCTTTCGCCTGAAGTGCTCAAGAAAGATCCCTACGGCAAGCCCGTCGATATTTGGGCCTGCGGAGTGATTCTCTACATTCTGTTGGTTGGGTACCCGCCCTTCTGGGACGAAGACCAGCACCGTCTATATGCCCAGATCAAGGTTGGTATTTGAACACATATATGTATATCATCCACGCATGCGGTTTTTGTTAGTTTATTTACATTCTATGAGCAGAGTACACACGTGATAAGCATCGACCCGATGACGTTCGCTACCATAGTAGCCCAGTATTCTTTCGTGTTCGTATCTCTAAAATCTCGAAAAATTAGAACCACGAAACGCAGATATATAGTGTGCTACCCAAAGTACTAGCATAACAGAGTGATATAAACAAGTGGAATACATATATATATATATATATATATATATATATAACGAAGCAATATAATGGAAAATAGTGGATTTCCTTTCACGAGACATGAAAGTTTATACGAGATGTTTTGAAATTGAGGTTTTCATGGTTCTACGTTACCTAATGTGAGTACCAAAGTGGATTGCTATCAACCATCAATGATGCACACACATATATATATATATATATCCTAGATCGTCCTCACTTTATCACAACCATGCCTAGTTCTATTATGTGTATGTATACATATACAATACAGACACGTTCTGATGTTTAAAGAATGACACTTATTACCTATGTAAGATTATTGCCTATGCAACGAACTTTCCTTTGCCCGACCGGCATGCATTGCTATCAGTACAGTTCGCTCACTTTCCCTGTCGTTGTATGCTGTGCACATTGGTCAGGCGGGGGCGTATGACTACCCCTCACCGGAGTGGGACACGGTGACGCCCGAGGCCAAGAACCTCATCAATTCTATGCTCACAGTCAACCCAGCTAAGCGGATTACTGCCGCCGAAGCCCTTAAGCACCCGTGGATCTGCCAGAGGGAACGGGTCGCGTCGACACTGCACCGACAGGAGACGGTCGAGTGCTTGAAGAAGTTCAACGCCAGGAGGAAACTCAAAGGAGCTATCCTTACAACGATGCTCGCGACGAGAAATTTCTCAAGTAAGTGCGTCCCCGTCCGTTGAGCGCTGGCGTGTACGTGTACGACCACCAGCACCCAATCAATGGCCATCTAACTAGCGTGACATTTCGTCCCCTCTTCCATGCCCCACTAACTCCACTATCCTCCCCCCTCCGCCCCGCCTCGCCCACCTCCGACTTTCGACTACTCACCGAGATCAAAACTCCGTAACTCATCGCAATCCACCCGTCCGATGCGCCGCCGATTGAGATTTCTGTTCCAACTTGTGGCGCTACTCGCTCGATCAGCGCAGACGTTCCATTCGCCGCCCGTGTCAGGTCGGCGTAATTACTAACTACATGGTGAACTACTACATGGGCGGAACTGCACACATTATTAGATGTGCTCGACCCACTTGCCGGCATTGTACGCTGGATGTTTCTCTACACACGTATATTGTGTGTCTCTGTGTGACAGTGTGTTCTACGTGCAGGGTGCCCTACGTTCTTGCTATTAGGGCCCAACAGGGATAGGCTGGATTCCGTATCCTTCTTCTTCTTCTTCTTGGGTTCGTTCACAGATAACGAAACGGTAGATCTATCGGTCTTGTTCGAGAATCCTGAAACTGTCCTGTTTTGCCTACACGCTAACCTGAAACTGTCCTGTTTCGCCCATGGGTGTTAGTTATCCCTCCGAGCCCGTGTTTTCTTCTCTAGCGAGAGAGAGACCAGCTTTGTCTGGCTAGGCTGGGCTACTGTTATACTGCTTGCTGCGTCAATCGTTTTCCGAAGCCGTGTGGAGTTATCCTCGGCCGTTACGGCGCTACAGGGCCGTCCTGTCTGTTGTCGGGCAACTTCTTCGTTCAAGTGAGAGCCAAGTCGACGATATCGGCGGTGGCGACAATAGCGTTACTCAATACGCTGTCTAATCAATTAAGTTGAGCTCAACTCACTGTTCTGTCGAGCCCGGTGGCGTGGTGGCTTAAGTCTGCGCCTAGCGACCGGAGGAGACACATAGGTGCGCGGGTTCGAGCTCCCCCATTGTACATTTGTATTTATGGGGGTCATCCGTCTATGAAGCAATGTGAAAAACAGTTCCGTGGACGTTAAATCTTGGCTGAGGGTCGGTGACCCCGAAAACTTTACTGTTCTTTCTTGCTGGCGCATCGGCACTTGCGTTACTACGTATGCCTCTTGTTCGCTGTCTTTGTCTATATCTCTATCCTTCCTTTGTACGGCGTCACCACTCTGTTGGTGGTATTGTCGGCGCGGTGATTTTGAACAGGGCTTTAGCCTCAGTCGTCTATGCCTCGGAGGTCACAATGTTCACACCGTCTGTGAGCAAGTACTAACATTCTCTAGCGATTGGTCACGGGCGGTTCGTGATGGTCATATCAGCGATGTTGATTCTGATCTTGTCAGAAGTCGTGCTGGCTACTGGCTCATTTGGAAACACCCGTTGCTGCAGCACTTCTTTTCTTCCGAAACGACTAACGACTTACTACTGAAAGCCCAGTAATGCTGCTCTGGTTTTCAGTGTATGATGTATACGGTGTGTGTTTGCTTTTTACTGCGAGGTAAGGCGGTTACAGTTGACGATCGAAGTTCGAAGTAAGAACGAAGATCTAACCCTGCTATATTTTCCACGCTTTCTCCTGGTGTTGGGGTCGCGCACCACCTCGGCCAGCTGTCTCCTTTTCGCCTCCGTGTTCCTTCTGCTCTCTCTGTGAATCTCGCTCTCTCGATGTATCTCTCTGTGACTCTCGCTTTGCTCTTTAGACTGCCTACTTCGCTTTCATTCTTGCCAAGGTCATCAAATGGCTGGCGTCTGTATGAGTGCGGTGGTGGTGGTGATGATGGTGGGAAGGTTTCAGCGCATGACTTACCGAGTAAGCGCTCGACTCGTGTTTGCTGCGGCTATGATGTCTTCTGCTTCTTCTTCTTCTGTCTTCTGCTGCCTCTGTGGTGTTTCAATCAATCGCACTGTCATCTTCGCCAAGCCACCACTACTACACGCGCGCACACACACACAGAGTACAACAGAGGTTGGCCAAATATGTTGATGTCGCGCGATAGTTGAATGATCTTCATTCTCTGCGCTGCTTGTTGAGCTTGCCCAACTGGCGACCTATTCTAGTAGGCCGATAATAGGCGGGAAACGCCGCCTTGTTCCTTGTTTTTGAGGCAGACCACTGATTCATGCTGGTCATTGCTGTGCATATACGCACACACACAGAGAGACACCTACCAACACCCACCCTCACAGACACACACACATCTATATGTATGTAAATAAATATGCGTTTCGAATCGGTCTCTAGTGTCACGCTTTCACGTAAAAGCTTTGTGGCGCATTCCGCTCTATCCAGCTAGACTGATCGACCTTTCACACTGGGGCAGCATCTGTGACTATCTGTTTCTTCGTGAACTCATAGTTGTGAGTCACGAACGCGGTTACATGCCCACTGAAATTAGAATTTATCATACTCACCGCCTTCTGGTAAAAAAAAACTAAAGTCAGCACTCCACATCTAAAGACGTGCGCTCAGTTCTGAATCGGAAAATTCAGAACATTTATTCTGGTAACTTGTTTTGTCTGCGCATACATACCGTGTTATACCGATGCAATACCCTTTATCAGGGTGAAAACGCTCATGGCCAATGTTTATTATTTCATCGATGTGTATGTATGTATGTATATGTCTATCTAAACGCAACTTATGTAGAATGTTCTGTTACTGTAAATCATTACGTTGATTTTGGTTTGGTTGTTATGTTTGACCTGCATTTACCGTAAATCGCTGTTGTGTAAATGTTGTCCCAAGAAGCGTTCGCCTGTAGCGGACTTTATAAGTGGGCTCCAATCAACGAAAGTTTTTGTCGTCGTACTCGCAAAAGTAGTGCTTGTAGTTATTTATGTTGTACTCGTCGTTGTCATCGTTCTAGTAGAGTAGTGCATTTCTAAAAGTATGTCCGTAGAATCAACCGCGGGCACGGCCCATAGTTGGGTCACCTGCAATGCGTGGTTGACTAGTTAAATGTCCCGCTTGCAACATGTATCATGATGATGAGAACGTCACCTCATGAGGAGGACGCAATGACTCACTTAGCTCTCCGTCTCTGCCATTTGGACTGTTTGCCTCTTTGCCAATCTGTGTACACCTATAAATTTGCGTTTTAGGTTCTTGATTTTGTAGCCTGCGCGTCAACAAGTATCTGTCTCTGCCTGAAGCATCTAAACTTGAGGCGGTACATAGGGTCCTACTCAACGAATTATGCTAACGTACAACAATCGATAGCTCCAGCCGATGTAAACATAATGTTTCCATCTTCCGGCACATAGTTCGCACAGCGACCCTTGAGTCCACGTAGTCCACCTACACGCCCACAGAAAGACGCGACTTTCCATCACGATTTCCCACCAGAACACCGATACAAGAGATACTCACAAACGCTTGCGATGTCATTCGCGATGCGGCCACTTATCATCGACGCATCTTATGGACACCGTCCAAAATGTGAGATGAACACGTCAAGGTCATCGGGAAGGTTATCTGGTTACGTGCGCGTGTCTGGCGCACGGTATGGTTGTGTCTGTGCATATCTGTGAATTCGTAAAAAAAAGCAGTTGTGGTGATGATGCGACACAATGTGATAGTGTTTGTCTATGAAGGCCAGAATAGGTGTTGTTGCTCGTTGTTGATGTCCTGATATGTCCTGGAGAAGATGTGCTTTGTCAGTTTGCTTTGGCTCGCCACACGGGAGAAAGCCACACGAGCCTGGCGCGTAAATTGGTGTTCGGCGTTGTAGCGGGTAGGCCCTAAACGAAGACAAAACCGCGTTGCATGCGAGTCTACAAACGTTCAAGACGTGGAACAGCGGACGGTTCGCTGCACAGCGCGTCGTCGAGACTTCAACCACGCACAGATCCTTTTTCCCGCTCACGGTCGTATGCACCGATTCGTTCGAAACCGCGATTCTCTGAAATGATGGCGCCACGACCGCCTCCTTTCTCCACAAACGTGTCGTCGTTTGATGACGACGATAATGGCTCTCTCGGTACGAGGGCATTTGAACCCAATGTCGGTAGGTTTACAAGGGGCATCCATCTCCCTGCCTCACCAGGTCGGAATTACGCGACCGTACCGGACCAGCCACGATGATCGGTACGTCCGTACATCCCGTCGTGGTGGTCGACGCTCACTGTCGATAACCAACCGCCTTATGGATAGTAAATGAGGTCCAGAGAGTCTCCTCAACTTGCAAAGGTGCACCGCTGTCGTTGCTTTGATGGGTGCACAACGCACTTGGCGTGCAAAGTCGAGTCCCGAGAACAGTCAGAGCTCTGAATGAACCACCGTGTTGGTGGTGTGACTGTTCAAGGCGTCCAAATGCTCATGAGGAATAGACGTGGCTTGAACCAGCCGAAGGTAGTCGCACCCAAGTCCCTGAACCTGCATAATATATCTGCGGCAATATATATATATATATATATATATATATATATATATATATATATATATATATATATATATTAACGTTATGTACGCCTGTTGGCTTGTGTACGTGTGTATGTATAACTGTATAACTAGGCTCTAACTGTTTGTCCACCCAACAAACTGATCATCATAACGCTTAGTACTTGAATAATGAATGCGAGAGGCGCGAAACACTAGCTGTCGTTTTGTCTGTTGTGTATTGTTAATTAAAGTAAAGAGATCTTAAATCACTACGTTCCTGTTATTATCAAACCGTATTACTCCTCTCGTCTGATACCGATTCATGTCATATGCGATTACGTTTCATTGCTTGCGAAACAGCTCGTGTTCATCGACGATTTATTCTCTGATATTTCCGCTTCCTAAGTACCGCTGCCCTATAGAAGTAACAGTAGCTGTCCCATTGTCAGGTAGAGTTTAGTAATATTCCAGTAACTATATGCGTCCTGATGACTCTGAATATATATATATATATATATATGCGTACGAGAAACTAATCGCTGTAATGATGTACTAACTGTATTTATTAAAATAGTAAAAATAGTATTCATTGGATTTCTACCGCATATAATATATATTTTGCTGCTGCTTTGCCCTTACGACAGCAGCTGCTGCTGCTGCCGCGTATGCTGCTGCTGTTGCTGTTGTTGTTGTTGTTGGCAGCAGCAGCACAAAGTCTATACTGCTGCTGTCGTTGCAATGAACAAAGCATTGCAACGCTACAGGGTGCGGACTGCCTCATTGACCACTGCCGTTATTATTATTACGATTATTATTACTATTATTTTAGGTCGAAGCATTATCACGAAAAAGGGAAGCCAGGTGAAAGAGTCAACAGACTCGGCTAGCACCACGATTGAGGAAGACTCTGAATGCGTCAAAGGTATATTACAACGACTGCCATTACGATCATTCCGCTCATCATTGGCCTCACATGCTCCGACTGCCATCCAGTATCCACACACACACACACAGATACATATATGCATATATATATATACATATATATATATATATATATATATATATATGCATATATATATATATATATATATATATATGCATATATATATATATATATATATATATATATATATATATATATATATATATATATATACATATATATATATATATATATATATATATATATATATATGCATATATACAATTTTCACAAATGGTTTGTTGTTGGTTTTGCTACTGCTGCTGCTGCTGCTTCTTCTACTACTACTGCGGTTTTTGTTTGTGTCATCAGCCCGCGTGATGATGACGAACTGACAACGAACGGATGATTCTCGGCCCGCCCGATTTTCTTTGCGCAACCGCGTGTGCGTATTTGTGTGATTGTGTGGGCGTGGATGAGTGTATATAGAGAGTATGTTTGTACGTACCTACGTATGTATGAATGTCTGTGTGTGTGTGTGCGCGTGTTGTTTAACGGTTCGGCTTGCTATTCTCCTCCTCCTGCTCCTGTTGTTGCTCCTGCGCCTTTCCGTCGACGTTGCTCGATTCCCGGTCGATAACAACAGTCCGCAACTCAGCGCTGTCTGTTTGACGATTGCTCGGTTGGTTGGTTAATTGGTTGGTGGGTCGGATGGTCGGTCTGGCTAGGCATTTGTCTGTCTTGAACGGCTTCTAACTCTGAAAATCATCAGTTAGCCGAACAACTTTTTGGCCTAGTCATAACCGCCACCACCACCACCAGCACCACAATCTTCTCCTACCTCATACGTTTTCTGCTTTTCTTAATCGTCTATATTATCCTTTCCTTCTTCTTCTTCGCGTTCTTTTTCTTCGTTGTCTTCATCATCTTCTTCTTCTTGTTCTTGTCCTATCTGCCTCTTCTATCTTGTCCGTCATTTGATTCTGGTCTCTGGTTTTCCCTGTTAACACACTCTCACTCTCTCCCTCTCACTTTTTCTCTCTCGTTCACTCTCTCTCTCTCTCTCTCTCTTTCGTGACTGTTTGATGATCTTAAGCAACCTTTGAATCTTGTCATGCTATTGACTGCTGTCCATTTGCATTCACCACGCGCATTCACCGGCACAGCAATCTTTTTGTCCATCGAATCTCTCCCCCCTTCCTGGATACTACTAATACACTGCTGCGTTTGTTTTCCATACACACTCTTCGACCATGTTGCCAACGTTGTCCACCTGTTTCCGCCTCACCTGCTAATGATGATGCTCTTCTTCTTCTGCATCGTTTATTTGATCATGCTAATTATGATGATGATCATGATTTTCAGTATTATTATTATTGGGTTGAGCACTCTCATAATTTATTATATTAAAATAGGATGTTATTTTTTTATTATTATTATTATTATTATTATTATTATTATTATTATTATTATTTTAGGGAACTACGATTATTTTGCGGTTACAGCTGAGATTAATTAAAAACATTTTAAATTAAATAAAATTAATCAAACTGGTAATTTCTGTCGAAAAACGAACTCCGCCATTTCGTTTCCGATTTTCAATTCCGATTTATCATATTATCATAATTATAGATTTCTTACCATTTTCCTTACTGCCGTAACACTATTTGGCTATTTGGACAACAATTAAGTTTACTCGGTGCGGTCACAACTGAAGCTGACAAATCGAGAGGCCAAACTGGTGATTCCTATTTTTTTTTAAACGAACTTCTTTAGTTTGTTTTTGATTTTCACATCTCCACGACACTCCTTGATCTCGCTAGATCAGCTATCAGTCTTCATCCAGTCTAGGTGAGCAGCGGTATCTGGCCGCCCGTCGCGGCAACTGTGTTATCGTTATAGTACTCATGCTGTCTAAAAAAAGGACCACGTTATGTCCGTTTTTGCTGGCAAGTTTGAGTACTTATATCAGGCAAAAACAAAATGTTTAAACATTTTTGTATACAAACGCATGCCATTGCTGCATGCCGCGATGACGTGTACGTAGCGTTGCCAGCCCATTTGTCGAGCAGATGTCGTAACAACATAATGCGCTGTTCAACTAATCCATAATCGAAGTCCTAGTAAATCATCTTCGTGATGATCAGACGATGCAGCGATGTGGGCGTCGGTCACATGAATCAACTCGATATCTATACAGCAGTGGCCAACAACTCCATTAACGATTGAGTAGTGTTGTACTTGTAAAACGATTGCGCTCGTTCTTTGCTCATTCGGTTTTGTTTCGCCTGTTTGTGTACTTTTAATGCTTTTTTTTATGTTATTGTTTTTGTGTCATTCGCTACGAAGCTATATGCGCTCGTTGCCATACATTCGAGAGTGATGGGCCAGAGGCGCGCGTCTATCGAACATCTATATAGCCCTGGGCGTAGCGTTTGTGTTCCCGTGCTCTACAACCGACGACCGTACGCCCCGTCAGTTGAACCCTTTCATTCTAGACCATCGTCCGACCCCTCCGATAGGCTTGAGACCGCCGCGCGGCATGCTTCTAATGCACCGAGGACCGGACATGTTGAGATATGTCCGGCCTAAGGTTTCCGCGCCCGCTTTTTCTTGTGGCAGCCCTATGGCTGCTGACTCTCAACAGCGGTATATTGGTTTATCATCCATTCTTCGAATAAGTCTTGCCCACCGAAAATTCGATCAAAAACAGCGGCGATCTAACTAGCGCACCAGTCGTCCCCTAGATGCCGCTTGCTGTCACTTGTCGCTGTAGCCCTAATGCGCCGTCCATTCAGCAGCAACAGTGCAGTGAACAGTCGACCTAAACTTTTTGCCCATGTCATTTGTTTGCCAAAACTTCGATTACGTAGTATATATTTCAACATGCCACAGAAATAGTACAACCCGAAAAAAATACAACAACGAAACGGTAATTAAGTCGATCTAAATCAAGCAACACCACTTGAGATTCCATGCTCAGCGTCAATCATAGCACAATCGAGCTACAATATACCACCGCTACTACTACTTCTTTCTGTGTACGCCACTCTGTCCATATTATGTCATGTTTTCGAGGACTTTACGAACCCATCAAACGTTATGATCCCATATGACCCGTAATCGATAGCAAGTGAGTACTGATTTGAGTTTAAGTCAAATTGTATAAGTTTAAATTAGTCAAAATTTGAAAATTCGTTGCGCATATCAAAATGGCGTGTATCTATCTAATTGCCAAATCCTATATAGAGCTCATCATCTCATTATACCTTAGGGCGCTGGTAAAACGTCTTCAGCAATATAAGATTCACTGGTCTGCAATGTTATTGTTGTTGTCTTCATCATAGTTGGCGTAGCGTCGTCGCTGTTAGAATTTTTACTGGCCTTGTCTGTATTTTGTTTGCCTCGTAAGAATGATTCTGTCACATCCGTTGCGGCCATGATTAGTTTGGTGTTGCTGCTGTTTGTGTTTTGTCGTGCTCATAGGCATTCTAATGTTTTTTTTGTCCCTGTTGCCTATTTTACGCCGACGTTGTTCAAGTTTCGCCTCCGTGAGCGGTCATTCGGTTACAAAGTAAATTCCCTAGTAATTCATTTCAATTATTGATTGCGCCCCAATTACTAGTCTATCGTAGAGTGACTGCGTGTCTATCGTATAGTGACGCGTCTATCGTATCGTACAGTATTGCCAGGCCATTAAAGTAAAGTGTAAAAGACAACAAAACTCGCGTAATGCATTTATAGTTGCTTAGGGGTCAGGGAGTTCAGTTTCACCAAGAACCAGAACTTGTCATCAATGAGTCCGCTTAGTCAGAAGCGGTATTTTTCAGATTCTGCCGTATACAAAACGACATGACACACAGGCTTATCGAGGCGAGAAATTACTCGAGGACGAAGGGCACACTCTCTCTTCACAACCATGTTGGCGTACTTCATTATTAGTGCGTGCGTCTATGCGTTCATTGACGCCCCCAGTTTGTGGCACTAGACGATCGACCATAAATCAGTCGACGGATCAAGGCGTAGGTGTAAAACGAGGATGGTGATGGCGATGGTGAACACTCAGAATGAATTCTGTTTTTTTGTTGTTGTTGTTGTTGTTGCTGCTGCTGCCACTGCTCGCTTCGTTAATTAAGTGCTAATTAGCAGTTTAGTTTGTTATTGTGATTAGATTGCGTTCCGTCACGTCATGTCACGTCTCGCGTAGTAGCATATCGTGCCTGCCTGTCCCGTCACCCCAACGTGCGAACGTGTTCAAAATTTGTTCGATCGAAATCAAGTAAAAAAAAATCGAAAACAAAAACTCCGCGTAGGGACAACGTAAATATGATCGTGCCTATCTAGGTCGTTTCATTTTGAGCCCAAGTTAGCCGGCTAAGAGACAGAGATTGAGAAGTGTTAGCTTTGGTTCGTTGAACCGTTGGTAGAGCCTCTCTTGTTCGCTCGACCAGCCGGAACGGAAAAAATATAATAATAATAATAATAATAATAATGACGAAAACAACGAACGGTGGACAGTAGCGCACGATCATGGCGTGTTTCTACGTGACTCTTCGACGGTTGATGCACGTCCCGGGCTGTGGCTGAATAAGGCTGGACGGCTATTATTTGTGTCTGTGTGCTGCCTTTGTGTTTGAAGCCAGGCCTGCGCCTTAGGGTTCAACCACCCTAATGAAACTAGCGAGCAAGGAAGGGGAAGAGGGGGGGGGAGAGCGTGCCTAAGACTCGCCGTCAATGGCTACGCGAAGCGGCGACGCGGTGAAAAGCGGCATGAGCTTGGCCATCTCGACCGCGAAAACCGCGTGAGGCGACTGCGAACACAATTCGCGATTTTCGTTGGCCTTTCGTGGATGACTGACACCCATCTGTTGTGCACGTAGATTTGTATGATTGCCCTTGTGCACGCGTCTGTGCGTCTGTCTGTCCGTTCGTCCGTGTGTGTGTTGTGGGGGTTTGTGTGTTGTACGTGTGGGGGGCGTGGGGCGTGTTTGTTTGCGTGTACGTATGTGTGCAACTGAGCTAATTAGTTAGCCGACACTAAACCTTTAGTTAACTGTCAGCCGATCGAACATCACTGGTCCAATGAGTGGTAGTGACCTTGCCTTGACCAATGGATTTATTTGTCCGTGGCTCAGCTAACACTTGATTGACTGCTGCTTTATTTGCCTAAACCACGGAAAAACCGCATATATATATATATATATATATATATATATATATATATGGCCTCTACTTGTTGTTTCCCAAATGATCCGCCGATTTTAACCGCAAAGCTTATTTGTAAATTAGACAATACGATCGGTTCTGGCTGGTCATCTTTGCTGCCTGCGACACCGGCGGCACCAGAGCTGGTGACCGTTACACTAACTGCTACGCGTTTGGACTTTTCTCTGTTGTTGATTAGTTGCCACGATGATTTACGAATGACTTATGAACAAACAACCGAGAAAGTGGATAGCTTGGTATATTCGTCCGTATGGCGACCAAGGCGGCGACGACGACGACCACGTATCGAGGGTGGCTTCGCTTCCGCTGATTTGTGGGAAAAAATGAACCAGCTAACTGTTCTGGCCATAGCCTCTTAGCCATTACGGCCGATTTGTGTCGATTTATGTCAGTAGACTTCATGTCGTTGTCGTCGTCGTCGCTACTGCTGGCCCAGCCTGATTTTATTTCATTTGCTACTCGTACAAGTCAACACAGCAACAAAACCGTGTCTCGCGCTCCGTCCGATTGCGACTTATTAGGCATCACCATGGCCATTTCTCATCATCAGCTTCTTCATGATCACTAATTTAAGTAATTGACACCTCATTTGGACCTCAAACTCTTGCTCTTCTTCTTCTTCCTTTTCCTTGAACAACGAGTACATAGTACAAGTTCACAATCTCTGAGAGCATATATTTTATTCCAATAATAATAATAATAATAATAATAATAAACAACTACAATTATCATAATGAGAACAAGCGTGATCACGAATGATCATGACAATCATGATGGTGATGATGATAAAGACGGTGATGGTGAAGAAAAGTGATCGTGCGTGCCACGTTTTACGGCATCGTGACATTCTGACGGACGCCGCAGTTTGACGACCGGCAACGCAACAACGTAGGACGTCATTGTTTGTTTGTATCTGACCGGACGGGTGTGAGCTGGAGCGGGCGGGCGCGTGACAGATTGGCGTCATGGTCACGCCATGCGCAGCAGGTGACGCACGATGGTGACGGAGTGTTATGGGGTGGTCGAACGTAGATGACGAAGCTCGGGCACTGTGGCTGCAAGCGACGGTGACATGCTGTTCTGTATTCTTCTGTACGATTATTGATGGAATGACCGGTTGGCTGATTGACTGACTGACTGACTGGCGACTGGTTTTATCTTCAATCTTCCTTCATCGGTTGGTGTTTGTTACATGATGATTCATTTATTATTACGTGTGTAAGTGATTTTGATTGTTGATTGACTAATCCACACATTCATCCGTCCGTCCGTCCGTGCGTCCGTCTGTCTTTCTGTATGTCTGTCTGTCTGTCAGTTTGTCCGAGCATCTGTTTGATGTTTTCGTTTGAATGTGTTTGTCTGTGTGAGTGTTTGGCAGTTTGGGGAGGCGGATGGTTATGGTGGTTGTGGTTATGGTTATGGTGGTGATGATGATCTCGATGTCTGATTTATTGTCTGACTGACTGGTTAGTTGGTGGACGATTTTTTCCCGCCGCCTTTCTTCTTCTTCTTCTTCGTCCTGTTTTTGTTTTTCGGAACTGATTTTTGTGCAATTTTGTGTCGGTTTTTTGGAGCGATTCTGGCGTCGTCTGACATGTCGCTGACGACTGGACGCTGGTCGATCGTCGCGCAGACTTTTTGGCCGAGGGCCCGGTAGACCGCCTGCCTGACGGTACTATCCCGCCCCTCGGCCTCAGCAACCTAGCCAGCAACTCTTTGGCATAGATAAACCTAGATATATGTCAACATTACATTGCTTACATACGGTAATATATGCATATACATATGTATGCAAATGTGCATGTGAATATATATATGTATATATATATATATATGCATATGTATGTATATATGTGTATATATATATATATATATATATATGCATATGTATATATATATATATGCATATGTATATATATATATATATATATATATATATATATATATATATATATATATATATATGCATATATATATATATATATATATATATATATATATATATATATATATGCATACATATATATATATATATATATATATATAGCATATACACGTATATGTATATATTTGTTTAAATCGTATGTATGCATCCATGCATATGTATTGATGTAATTGAGCGTCGAAAGACACAGGACACTTCGTGCGTGTGTGTGTGAAGAGCACTGCTTGAGGGTCGACTCGTTTCAGACGTGACCAGCCATGGGTCCGCTCACAGCGGTCCCGAAAGAAGCAAAACTGTGATCCAGTGCGATCCTCAAGGTAGGCGTCACCAAATGTACTTTACTCAACAGATGTCTGTTATGTTGCTTATGTGTTGTTAGCCGACCTAGAAGACAATTTGTAGTCGTAGTAGCTGTTGTTGCTATTGTCGTAGGTGTTTTTGTTGTTGTTGTTGTTTGTGTTAGTGTTGGTAATACTGTAGTTGCTCTCTCTATGCTGATATGCCTCTTGCTGATGTTGCTGCCTGTGGCTGCTGCTGCCGTTCTGCCAGTTGTAGAGAAAACAACGTAACGAGTCCCTACTGGCTAGCCTACGAGTAGGAACGGTTTTCCCGCCGACTCAAATTACTAGCTAATCTGCACAATACTCCTGCATCCGTGGTCCACGGATGCAGGAATATTGTGCAGATGGCGCAGATAACTCGCTGTGTCTCTCCTTTAATCGTCCGTCCTTACATTCGATTCGATTCGTTGTGTTCGACTTGCTCCTAACCTAGTGTTGGCGCCTCCTTTTTTCACCTGTCAACTGTCAAACTAACAAACTATGCCACTGTGTAACCAATAACCTCGTACTGGGGCAGCTCCAATGAACATAACTAGATAGAGAGAGCTAGAGACAGAGAGAGAGAGAGAAGATGATGCAGCATCTGTTCGGGGCACACTGTCGACCTGGGCTAATCCTGGGTTAGAGAATCCGTGGTGTCTATCTACACGTTCATCACGCGAAGCGAGATAGAGAGAGAGAATCTTGGTATGTCGGCTGCACGCAGCATTATCGCCAATCCATATTTCATTGCTGTTCAGGCTACGCACCCAACGACATGTGGTTGCTACCACAGCTACTGTCTTACTGCTCGAGACCGACAGCACAAAAGCAAGGCTCTCGTAGTAGGCACCGTTACTCCGCTGTAGCAATACTTCTACCGCGAAATTACGCGCGTTTCCTTTCCAACTCGGTCTCACTCTTTTCTTTGCACTCCGTTTCGGATACTTGTTACGCTGACGAGTGTCGTCAAGCGTGCCTCAAGAAACGATGAAACATGTGTCCCCTCTGGCATTCTGGCGATATTGTTGTGTGTTGTGCGTTTCTCTACCGGCGTATCGCCGTTACGTCCCAGTCCATACTACGCCGATAGACCCCTGCTTCTAACGCCGTCAGTAGTTCGTCAGACTTGACATTTGTTGTTGTTGTTGTCGTTGTCATTGCTACTGCTGTCGCTGCTGCTGCTTTGTTCTAAACTTTGACGTTTGGCTCCGTAGATACATCTGAAGCGATTGGGTTCGATAGATTTATCTAAAGCAACTGGGTTCGGTAGATTTATCTGAAGCAATTGGATTCGATATATTTATCTCAAGCAAATGGGTTCGGTAGATTTGTCTGAAACAATTGGGTTCGGTAGATATATCTGAAGCTATTGGGTTTGGTAGATGTATCTCAAGCTATGGGGTTCGGTAGATGTGTCTGAAGCTATTGGGTTTGGTAGATGTATCTGAAGCTATTGGGTTCGGTAGATTAAAGCAAATGGGTTCGGTAGATTTATCTGAATCAGTTGGGTTTGATAGATATATCTGAAGCTATTGGGTTTGGTAGATGCATCTGAAGTTATTGGGGATGGTCGATGTATCTGAAGCTATTGGGTTCGACGGTTATTGGGCTGCGATGACGATTACGCGAGCTAATCGCATGGGCAGCAGCATAGATGGCACCAGCGACAACAGAAGATAGCAGTTATTTCTGTTATTCTTTCGGTGTCGGGCCACCTGGCACTTCGGTGGTCGAACTACGCCTAGTACTCGAACCATGTCGATACGCACATCGACGTCCCCGACCACTGGGTCTGACGATCAGAAAGTCCTAGCGACTCTAGGCGATCGGTCACGCTTGCGACAGCTATCTGGAGAGTCGAGTTGGCACAGGCCAGTGTTGCAGTAATATGTAGCTTAGCCAACCACGATCAGCAATAGGGCGAACAGCAGCTTTGTCAGACTCGGCGAGCTCGAGGAAGGACTCGAAGAACCACGACTGTTTCTCTTCTACGCTGACCGCAATTGAGCATGGGTCGGCAGCATGTCTTGGGTTGAAAACGTCGACACGTTCCCGTTCGTGGACGTTCAGCTAACTGCGTATTCAACTTACTAGTAACACGAAGTTGCATGTTTTGCTCTTTTCTTCATTCACTCTCGTTCATTTCACTCTCACTACGAACACTAGTAACTTGATTCTACTTTATTGACATCTACCCTCTGACCGCGGACGGTTGCTCACGTCGACCGACCGCTGTGCACCACGTCCATGATCAATGTTTTGGGCCCACCGACCCAATTCGATGGATTTGCTTTAACGCTCTGCCTCTCGAATGTTTTGGCTTGGCCAGCAAACTCTATTCTAACTGCTCCTGTCACTGAAACTGCCGCAGTTGACGTAATGCCAGCTGCGGCTGGCCTTCGCAGCTGGTGTTGTTCTTTTGGCGACGGGTTGAAGCGTACGCCCAGCATCAGTACCGTGGTCAGAGAGAGTACTGTGTCGTGACGGGGTGCCACGTGTGTATGCGCAATGCGTTTGCCTCATCCTGGGTGCGGCGCTTCTGCCAGCATCCGCTGCTTGTCAGTGCTTGATGTAGTTATGTCTTTTTGCAGTACTACATAGCGACGTGACAGAACCCGGTGCGAAACCACGGAAGCAGAGCGAGCTTCTCTACTGTCAGCGCTGGCTGAATTACGACAACGAGCAAATGCAACAAGAGCACGCTCCGATCTCTTCAAACACAACGTTGAGTTGTGACAGGATGCATTTCAGTTGGCGGGAGGAGTTCGGCGTGTTTCTTGCAGGCGCCTTCACTTTAAATCACGTCATCTGACGAGACGACACAATGGTCCACAAGTGCAGGACCTTTCTCCTTATCCCCCCTCTCTCTCGCGCGATCTCTCTCTATCTGCCTGTCTTACTTTATCTGTTGTTCCATTTCTCGCTGCAGCCTCTCGATAGACATACATTTCTGTCGTTCTTTATCGGTTTCTAGCTCTCCTATGTAGAGCAGCCCGGCGCGACAACACTAGCTAATGGCGGCGAGAAGCAACGATATCCACAAGGACACAAATCAATCGTTTTGCAAGGATGTCCACAAGGACACAAATCAATCGTTTTGCAAGGATGTCCACAAGGACACAAATCAATCGTTTTGCAAGGATGTCCACAAGGACACAAATCAATCGTTTTGCAAGGATGTCCACAAGGACACAAATCAATCGTTTTGCAAGGATGTCCACAAGGACACAAATCAATCGCTTTGCAAAGTGTGATCAGTATTAACAGAAAGGCCTTGATGTTATCAACATCATTGCTAATATAAGGCGAGCAGCCCCACTTGCTGAGGCAGGGTGGCGACAGTATTGTGGCGGCGGTTGCTACAGGGGTCGCCGTTGCTTCTCATTGCATCGAAGTGTGAAATATCTATCGCAGACGAATGAATCAATCGATGACACTAAACGCATGACCTTGCTTGGGGCGTCTCTGGCACATCTGCTTCGATGATGATAATGATAATAATAATAGCAACAATAATAATTATAAAAACTAAAATTAAAATAACAGCAAAGGCTGATCGCTGGTTGGTTAAAAGCGTGGCATTTAGGACGCTCTGCCGCAACTCTATGCGTGTTTCTGTGCATTGTTCATGTTTCATTATGCCTGGCCACAATGTGTATGTTTGTTTAATATGTAATCGTTATATTTACTTTTACTAACTGCTCGCTGACATTTTTGTCGCTTTTGCTTCTGGCATTTGCTCTTTACCTTGTTGCTGGTGCTGCTGCTGCTGCCACTAGTGTCACTACTCGTAATGATTGTTGACTGATTCATGAATTAATTGATTCGTTGGTTAGTAAGTTAAGTATTGATGGCACTATATATCGCGGCAGGAGTGGCAAGTGGCCTGGGAATGTGACTGTAGTTGATGTACGTTGTTTGAATCTTGGTTGATGATTGATAATAATCCAATCACTTCAACGGCTAGGTGAGGGAAGGGGAACGCTAACAAGAAGAAGAAAAAAGAACCCATAGCTAGAGCGAACAACAAGCACAGTACTACAAAGCTAAACTTAAGCTAAATATTTCAACGTGCAACATTGCTGCTAGTCTAGATGTGTCTCGGCTTCCGTACGTATGTGTGTCTCATGATGGAATTCCTTCTTCTTCTTCCTACTACTACTACTGCTACTACCACGACTACAACAACATCGGCTACAACAACAACAATGTTACCCGCCTTATTGGTGCCACTATTCCTGCCGTTGATGACGATAATGATGATGATGACGACGACGACGACGACGACGGGTACATATGTTACACATCACGATGACGATGATGCTGCTGCTGGGGACGATGGTGGCTGTTTCATTTGTCTGTCCGTCTGTTTATGTGGCGGTGCGGCGGGCTGACGGAATTTCGCATCGCCACCCTCTCATCACCTACGTCGTCTCCACTTGGCGGCGGCGGCGGCCTCTCCTCGACGTTGGACTCTCCAACGAACGATTTGTCGATTGTGACGCTTCCAATCGACGTACCTGCCGGCTGATGGTGTGCGCGTCTCTCTGCATCTCTGCATTTCCCTCTATCTCTCTATATCTCTCTCTGCCTGTGCGTGCGTGGACGTCTCTCTGCGCCTCTGCGTCTTGGTGTGTGTGTTTGTGTGCGCGGTGGACGCAAACGGTGAACGGGTGGACGAACGCGCGCCCGGCCGACACTGCCACGATGCCTCGGCCCGTCTTTCTTTTCTGACCGTCGCCGGAATCATCGGCCGCGCAATCGCGCGCTACCACCACGTCGTCATCGCGTTATGATTCCGTCTACGCGCCTATAAATCCCTCACTAACTTGTTGTTGCTGCGGCTTCTGCTGCTGCGGCTGTGACTGCCGCTGCTGATATCGGTTGGTTGATGTGGGCATCTTTGGCTGACGTCGGCACATACAATACACGATCGTTCGTTCGACCCCGTCTGATCGTCCGCCTATCGTCCCGTCCCCCTCCCGTCGGAATTGTACCCGTCCGACGTGTCTGCCCCTGCCTTCGTGCCCGTTCGCCCGCCCGCGTGAGCAGGCGCCGTCATTCGCAACGGAGGTGTAGCCGCCAGTTCGATGGGTTCTCCAGCCGCACTCGATCGTAAGTATCGCGAAGTGACGACACGAGACAAGACAAGACGACGTCGTCGTCGTCATGCTTCCTGCACCCCCCACCACCACCACCACCCCACCCTCGTGTGTTGTCCTGGCCCCGCCCTATTTGTCCGGCTGTTCGGCTGGTCGGTCGGTCGGTCGGCTGTTGTTCCGTTTGTTCGCTTCTTCGTTTGTTTTTTGTTGATCTAGTCGAACAACAACAACAACAACAACAACAACAACAACAACAACAACAACAACAACAACAACAACAACAACAACAACAACAACAACAACAACAACAACAACAACAACAACAACAACAACAACAACAACAACAACAACAACACAACAACAACACAACAACAACAACAACAACAACAACAACAACAACAACAACAACAACAACAACAACAACAACAACAACAACAACAACAACAACAACAACAACAACAACAACAACAACAACAACAACAACAACAACAACAACAACAACAACAACAACAACAACAACAACAACAACAACAACAACAACAACAACAACAACAACAACAACAACAACAACAACAACAACAACAACAACAACAACAACAACAACAACAACAACAACAACAACAACAACAACAACAACAACAACAACAACAACAACAACAACAACAACAACAACAACAACAACAACAACAACAACAACAACAACAACAACAACAACAACAACAACAACAACAACAACAACAACAACAACAACAACAACAACAACAACAACAACACAACAACAACAACAACAACAACAACAACAACAACAACAACAACAACAACAACAACAACAACAACAACAACAACAACACAACAACAACAACAACAACAACAACAACAACAACAACAACAACAACAACAACAACAACAACGATTGTCCGTGCCTCGCATCCGTCTGTCTTTCTGTCTGTCCACACATCGTTTGCCACAAGCGTCGAGCAGAACGTACCCAACAGACGGGACGGAACAGAACAAAACAGAACAGAGAACACGTCACAGCGGCTGTTGCTGCTGCTGCAGCAGTGGCCAGGTGAACTGCTGAAGTTGCAGCGCAAACGTCACAATTGTGACCAGCATACAACTACACCGCGCGTCTGCTTCGGTCGTTTTTGATTTGATATTTTTGGCGCTTTTTTAAGTTGTATATATATATATATATATATATATATATATATGCATTTATGTAGATATTTCTCTGGTATTTTGTTTTGTTCTTATTTCAATATAGATATTTTTTGGTTTTCTTTTATAGATCGATATTTCTCGTTTCTTCGATTTGCTTAAAACTACCTGTGTTAGTAAAAGTTACCTGTTTCCTATCTATACATGCTTCCTTATTTGTAAAGATACTTCTTTCCCGCTTTGTTATTGTGTCAGTATCGATTTTTATTTGGTTTTCTTTCTACAGATCGTTGTTTCTTCTTGCTTTGATTGTGCTAAGGATTTCTAAGCTATCTGTTTCTGCTGCTGCTGCTATTGCTGCTTATCCATTGACTGCCTGTTTAATTAATCCCTGGCTCATTTCTGTTGGCTACGGCCCCATCTGCTAAGACGACTGGCCGACAGCTTGAAAAACGCTCTTCACTGCCCACAGGAGGTCTCGTTCCTGTCGTCGTCATCATCTTCACCATTTTTTCTTCTTCATCATTTTCAACGTTGGCGTAGTCTTCAAGTTTGCTGTGCTTCTTCCGAGTGATCCCATTGGCCGTTGCTTTCGGTGTGCCGTGTTTGCTATATATATTTTATTTTCCTTTCCCGCTTCTGTTGTTAGCGTAGACATCCTGGGACAAGCCGATAAACCTATTGGTTGTGGCCGTTGATTCATGAATGGGCCACAACCTTCCACCGCATACCGGTCGGTCATTTTTTTCGACTGGAAGAACGTCTGACACCTGCAAACGCAAACGGATGCTTGAGTTCTACCGCGTTAGTCTCAATCGGTATTCAGTGGGTGGTAGATTAGCTTGGCCCCCGTCATATGATCCCTCTGAGTTCTGGTTGCAGGATTTACGATGAGTCTATCTTCGATTTCACTTCACATGTGAAAAAATTTCCATTTGACTGCCGATTATTAGGTAACCTTGGATTAACCTCGGTAATACATAGGTGCTTAACTACATAGCCATAAGAAACCGGTAGGTTGAGGTTGAGGTTGGTCAAATTAGTAACCTTTACTTTATAGTAACGTTATGTGATTGGTTTAATGTTTACAGACAAGCTATTGCAATGGAATTGCGGTCTATCTTTTCCCCTATTGATATGTATTATTATTATTATTATTATTATTCGTATTATTAAAAAATAGTTTGTTTATACTAGTAAACCTATTCTGAAGGTATTGCTTTTCTATATACCCAAATATTGACAAAAGCAAGCGTTTAGGTGTGTGCTTGGTTTCCAAGGTATGGAGACGTTCGTTGTCATTAGCCCGGTGTCGATTTGTAAACATTTCGTCGTCTAACCAACCCTTCACAAGCCTTCTTCAGAGCATGGGCTGCTTTCATTGTTGCTGCTACTGCGGCCAGTCGCGTTATTGCCTGCGTTTGTTGTTTTCTAGCTTTTAAATAATTGCGTTGGTTTGTTATCGTTAAAGTTTGTAAAGCTATTATTGTTGTTGGTGGTGTTACTGTTGTTCAATTAACCGGCTGTTGCCGCTGTCTGTGCCTGTAATTGTCACTGTAATCCTATATGTTATAAACTTTCTTCGATGTTGCTATCTATTTGTTACCATCGTTATTAAAGCTCGTATTGTAATTGTTATTGTTTCAACTATAGGCGCTGTTATAAGTATCTCTATTATGTTGTTCCGTGTGGCGTCAAAATATAGCAAGCTGACCACTGCATGCCAATACGGTTTGTTTCACATGCGTTCACATGTTCACTTACCCGCACTTACTTAGCTGCAAATATCACCATACTCAAGCACGTTGGTTCCGAGGGGAGCCGCTTCCCAGATCATCCTATTAATGCTGCCTCGAGTTTGACCTTTCTGTAGACGGCGGTACGTTAAGGAAAAAACATTTGCATTGTCTTTGCCGTGTAGCTCGCAAGCAGGAGGTGATCAAGCTTACCGAACAGCTCATTGAAGCCATCAATACGGGTGACTTCGAGACGTACACGTGAGTACCTATAACGGGGTCAATCCTCTTTCTCTCTCTCATATATATATATATATATATACAAAGGCGAGCACTGCCGAATGTGCAAACGTATTGTAAATGATTAATGAATCATCTTAATATATATATATATACTTCCGTGAGTGATTTAAACTTAAGCCATATATATATATATATATATATATTCGCAAGTAATTTTTTAACCAACGTTCGAATTTCCTAACAACCTATCTCAAGTTGTACAGTTGGTAACGCAGACCCATTCTTACGATGCATGCAGGAAGCTATGCGACTCGCACATGACGGCGTTCGAGCCCGAGGCAATGGGCAACTTGATCGAGGGCATGGACTTCCACAAGTTCCACTTCGACGTGGCGGCCAAGCAGGCCAAGGGTGGATGCAACACGACCATCCTCAACCCGACAGTACACATGATGAGCGAAGACGTAGCTTGTATCGCGTACGTCAGGTACGAAGTTCGCGTGGTCTTCAGTCGAACAGATTTCTACAACTGTGTAACGACACAGGGCGAAAATGGTTAAACGGCAGTCTCCCCCTGAAATACCCTGAAAAATGTGCCAAAAGGCAAATAAAAAAGATTAAAAATAAGACACGCCTGAATAGTTCGATTAGTTGCGCGTCCCCAGTGGTTGCGGCAGCAACAAAAATGTTTCCTTTAGTCTGTCATCCGTGCAAGGCTCCTAGGAAAGCAACAGCCACTGTCTAGCAATAACGAATAGTTTAAACACAAAGGTGATATATTCTATCTTTGAGGAGCGCGTGAGGGCAAAATTAAAAACTTGGATACTTATCACATGAATGTTACTTATCACCTGCTGAGCGCAACACGGCTAAAATACGCCCGATTACATCAGGTGCACCTGTAAGGAAGAGTGTTCAGGAATGGGGGAAGCATTTGAATGTTAGATAATTATGCAATTAATTATAAATTATTAAATGTCTGCTACATACGGTTATAGTTTAAAAAAAAGACATACGTAAGTAAATGCTGTTCATTTCAGCAGCTCTACCTTAAGTGTTTAGTCCAAATAGTTTCGTATGCATGCATATAAAAGCAAGTTCATGCTAGGGAAGCATCTGTTTAAACGTGAAACACTGTAAACTTAATAAGGCTAGTCGGACAGTCACAGAATCACTATACTTGGAAACACCGTGGTTGATTGTTCTCGCTTGTTGCCCAAACCACTAGTAACCACCTGTTGGGAGATCGAACGACGCAATCCAACCAACGAACAAGACGAGCCTAACAACGTTTATTAACTATCTGTATTGGCTGCTGCTGTTGCTGTTGTTGATTTTCTTCCTTTTCTTCTGGTTTTGATCTGTTTTCGTTATTTCGTTGCTGTTTTCCGCCGTTTCATATCGTCGTCATGTGGCCGGCGTCTTCGCGCCCCACCAGGCTGACGCAGTACGTCGACGTGCGATCAGGACAGGCGCGCAGCCGTCAGACGGAAGAAACGCGTCTCTGGCTCAAGAAGGACGGCAAGTGGCAGAACGTGCACACCCACCGATCGGCCAACTCGCAGGCGTCGGGAGTGCACTGCGATTAGAAGTGGGAAGGCCGTGCTAGAGCACACCGAGGTCGCGGCCTGAGGAGCGACGGCTGCTGGAGGAGCATCAGTGCATCAGCAGCGCTGCCGACGAGTGCCGAGACGTCCGAGTCGAAGTCATCCAGCGATCATCGTCGGATCTCCGCGGCGGTGCCCATCGGCGTCAGCTGGCCTAACGAAACAAGCGATGCTTCGCGTTCGCTTGCGTCGCGCCTCGCCGCCCCGATAAGCGGGGGCGGTGGCGGTGGCGTCGGCGTCGTCGTGCCCACCATCACCATCATGCCATGCAGCCGCAACACCAGCAGCAGCAGCAGTTGCAGCAGCAGCATCTGCAGCAACAGCAGCTGCACCACCACCACCACCATCAACACCGCCACCACCACCACTACCACCACCATGATGATGATGTCCTGCTCCGCTTCCTCGTCGTCTTCGACCAACGAGCCTTCGAGCCTGACCTCGCCGACACCGACACCGACAACGACAAGAAGCCGGCCTGGTTCGCTGATGAAATCCGGCGAGACATCGCCGTCCACCATCGGTCACCACTTGTACAACAGCAACAATAACAACAGCGACAGCAACACAAACAACAACAACAACAGCAACAAAAGCAACAGCCACGGCAAGAAGAATACCACCCTTCACTTCCACCACCACCACGGCCGCAGTAGAAGCACCAGCATCAGCAGCAGAAGTAGAAGTCGTAGCAGTCACGAAGATGATGACCTTTGCCTCTACGGCGGCAGCAGCAGCAGCATCACTGCTGCTGCTGATAGCGGCAAATGCAGTTGTAGTTCTGTGCGGCCAGAAGATAACGTCGGTCGAATCGAGCAAGATGCTAAGAATGTTAGTGCGAGCGACAACAGCAGCAACAGTACGTTACAACGGGAACAAGAGCCGCAATACCAACAGGACGACAATACAAATGTGGACCTTTGCCGGAACTCGTTACAACTGTGCATCGACGATGACGACGGCGGCGGCGGTGACGATGACGATCACGACAACAACGGCAACAACAACAACAGCAACAACAACAACATCGACAAAATCAACGATAACAACAACAGCAACACCGACAACACCAACGATAACAGCAACAGCAACACCGACAACACCAACGATAACAACAACGACAGACCTTTAATGCCCCGATTCTACGAAATCTCGTCTACGTTCGTTGCGACCGACAAACAGGCGGCCGATGATTGCGTCCTTCAGAACAGTCATGGTGGTGGCAGAAACAGCGGGAACGCAGGCCAGCTAGATGCCATTGCCGACACTGACCACGTGAGCAGCCAACGTACCGACAGTATCATCATTCTCAACAACAACAATGGCAACAACAACAGCAACAACAACAGCAACAACAACAATAACAGCATGAACCCGACCGACAGAATCGTGTTTTCCTCGTCTACAAGACTCCTAGCTCAGACAGCTTTGGCTGAGCGAGAAGCCGCACAGCCGGAGCGGCGCACCGCATTTGCATCACGCAACAAAAGCCTGTTCGGCGGCTCTGACCAGCCGAGCGGCTGGTGTGAGGCAGACCGCCGAATCCAACAGTTCCAGATTCCCGTCATTCGATTTCAGGCGGCTGAGTCGCTTGAAACGAGCCGATCGGCTCCCACTCAGCTCATGAGTCCTGGCACGTCATCGTCATCAGCTTCAGCGTCAGCGTCAACATCCGCATCCGACGACGATCCGCATCCATTCGCAGCTTCGTCATGGCCTTCGTATAGCCACTTCTGCGCGCTTCATTCTGCGACGCCCTGCTGTTCGGCCTGCTCAGGTTGTTTGACGTGTCTGCCCATCAGCGAGTGTTTGACTGCTCTGGGTACACCTTCCTCTGTTGGGCCGGCAGTAATAGCGGCCAAAGCAGAAACGACAGAAGCAGAAACAGCAGCAGCAGAAGTGGCAACGACAACATCGACACCATCGACGCTGATGACGACGACGATTCCGACCACACCGCTTGAACCGAAGACGCAAAGTGCAATTCGAAAACGATCAGCTTTTCGAGATTCCTCGGATCATTCTGCCAAGCGGCCTAAAGCACTCTAAGTCTCTCTCTCTCTCTCTCTCTCTCGCTCTCGCTCAAGCTCTCCTATCCCTCTGAAAGGGCCAGCAAGGCCGGCTCGCAAACCGCAGCAGTCGACTATTTATCGCTAGTATCTCATAAACTGGAGCAGCTTAACAACGACAAGAAAACGCGTTGGTGCGAAACGCGTGCATAATGTTCTTCTATGTATAATATTCACTTTCACACTATCTCTCTCTCTCTATCTCTCTCTCTGCCTGTTTGAATCTCCGTCTCTCTCGATCTTGCTAAATCTCGTTTACATACAGACACACACAAACATAAACACACTGTACGACTCACTGTGTGCTGCCCATGGGCAGCGGCGGTCCTGTTTATGTTAGGCACATGTATGTGTCTGCGCGCTAGGAAGCCTGTCTGACGAACGCCCAGTCGGTTACAACCGTTGACAGGAAACATGATAATGATGATTATTATGATGATGACGATGATGAACAAGCCGATATTCGTCGAAAACCATGACACCACCACGACCACGAGACAGATCAAGGACATAACGGCACAAGAAGACGTGTTGCCACAAAACGACAGAGGGAGGCGTAGCTAGGCAGGCAGCAGAAAGCCAGAGAAGCTGGAGGCAAACAAGCGAACTAACGGGGGGTTGTCTGTAAGCGAACGGGTGGGAGGCGGGGGTGCGCCGGAGACAAACACGACGACAAAAACCAAGAAACACAGGCGGCCGCTTGGGGGTGCTGGGCGGTCCCCACAAATCCGAACCCAGACCGCTCCGGCCCCGTGGCTCTTGTGGCCGCCCGTGTGGCTCATTCGCGCTCTAGCTAACAGAGAACTCTACAATCAATCAGTCAGTGTTCGGTTGTTGTTGTTGTTGCTAGCCAGCTCTAGAGATCGAGCTAGTGCCGAAGTGTCGTCAGCTGCCAGCGCGGTATCTGGTTGGCCGTTTTTCGCCTCGGTTGGATGCCTCGCAGTGGCCACACTTCTTGACTCTGACATGAATTGAGCTGAGTTGCTCATAGTTTAAACCGATGCCGACTCATTCGGTAAAGATATAGCCGATTGTACTGAATGATGATAATAGTAATACGAGTAACAATAATAACAAGCACGAAGACGATGCGTATGATACTATTAAAATGGATAATAATGAGAACGAGTCCGGTAAATATAAGAACGGCGGCGTCAGTCCAAAGTTGGACAATTGTGAGTGATGATTTAGGACGGCCGATCGATAATGAGACGGTTGAGAACAGGAGAAAATGATGGTGATAGTGATGGCAGTGATATTGCGGCGGTGTTGTTTCGACGACGACGATGAGGATGATACTATCAAGTCGGTAGTGAAGCCGATAACAATCTTTGTGTGCTGTCTTTTGTTATTTTTTATTACAGTTGTTTTCGTTGCTATTGTGTTGAAAATGAAGTTTACGTCTAAAGTAAATAACTAATAACAATTGAACGTATACGGCGTTCAACGACGACTCTCGAAATCGCGATAAAGATTGACTGACATGACATTTATGAGAATGATTACGAGTGACGTATAGTGTCCGACGTTGCAAATTAGGCGGACTTTAATGGTACGAATCGAAAATGATTTTCTTGACTATGCTCTTCGTGAATGTGACAAATGTCTGATGACTATGTGTCTAATGACCACGATTAGATATGACAGAATGATTATGTATAATGACACAGATGGTGAGCACGGCGACGGTGGTGGTGTGAGCAAAGATGCTCGTGGTAGGATGCTGCAAATAGCTGCTTACTGGTGGTGGATGTAATTGGGTCATCAAATGCTTTGCTGGCAGCTTCATCTCACTAAGCCACTGGTTGGTAGTTGATGATTAGTGACCGCTGAGTGTTAGCTCGGATCACCAGTCCGCGTTCTGGGGGGGGGGGGGGGGCAAGTCACAGAACAGAGAAGGCGGACGAGGCTGAAGAGGGAAACGAAACGGAAAATTTCGTTTCCATCTCTGACTGAGTGTATAGTGAACGATGGTCATTCCTGCACGCAGTAGTTTGCCATAACTTAACTTTTGATATCTAAAGATACTTACTACTCTGGCTAGTGTGGTGGTTGTTGGTATGGCGTACCAACGTTGGTATGGCGCAAGGTTTCGACGACACGGTAGGCTACGGACGAATGATGCTCGGCACTGCTCTAGCAACAACAATGGCCCGTCATCGCCATGATCAGTAAAATCTTCGCATGATCAAATTATAAACAACAGCCCTCACGGCGAAAAAAGATTCGGCACATATACAATTAGCTGCATTGGGGAAGTCACTCAGTGTGACTGCGTGTCTTTTTTGGACCAGTGAAGTCGGTCGGGTGGTGGTTAAGCCGCGGTTACGTCAGTAACGGGAGCAATGACGATTCCAGATGGCGACGTCAGAGTTAGAGAACGAGCTAAAGAGAGGCTAACACCCAAATCCACACAACACGCTTCTGAAGGGGAAATTATTGCCAATAGACCCACTTGAAACACACCCCAGTGCGAATTCAGATGTAGTTAGGAATTCAATGGACCTATTAGCGCCACCATGCCCACCTTTCGTATAAATATATATGCATATATACTTGAGTAATATATTTCAAGCGACACGGCTTGATTAAGATTCATTCACCATAGTGAGGATGATAGTGATGATGATTGACACAAATCTTGCCAGTTGGTTGGTAGTTCAACAGTGAGTCATGGATTGCTTTTTGGCTTATGTTCAAATCAATTACGCCCGTGAATGGGGAGTGACTAATTAACAAGAGACAAATGATAGCGCCACTATAAGACCACTTACAGTCTACGTGTGAGACAACCGCGTGCGAAGCACGAACTTCAGGGGAACACAAGCGAATACAGCGCCTCCTGGTTGGATTAGCAAATATAGACAGGTCTAGTGATGGAGGAGGAACACCATGAAACGCCTACAGGAATATGCCTACTACGCAATCCAAGAACCTTGGCTTACCTTGGAGACCAAAAAAGCCAAACGTTTATACGATGACGGAAGAGGCAGGAAGAGAGATCTATACGACTAACAACAGTGTGTAAGGGAGTAGTATTTAGATGCAGCAAAAGACAATGGGCACGTAACGCGCCAGTGGATGAATGACAGAGAAAAAGAAACCAATATAAAGGTACCTAGAATTGAAATCGACTAGAAATCTCATAAGACCTGCGAACGTAAACATTGGATGATGTTGGTAGTGCGTACGTTTTGCGTCGCACCACACCAAGCTGTGTAAAGCCAGTAAAACTCCCGGACTCCTACATTCGAGTCCATGCTGAAGATAAAACTGCGTGACGATGGCAAAATAATCTACTCGACAGAAGAAGAAGAAAAAGAAGAAGGACCTTGTAATGAAGCGAGTGGCAAAGCTAATGAGAATTAAGTGAAGGCTTTCAAGCCGATATTATTTTGGGTGATATTTTAGGGAGTCACACAGGCATCCGCCAGCAGACAAAAGTGTTTGCCTCTATTCTCTAGTGTGTTCCCGATCTGGATGCGTTCAGACACACACACCTGTCACACTTGAAAGTTAATCATTTACCTAGCGTGGACAAAATAGTCATTGTTTTGCGAGTATGTCACTGGTAGGTATTATTCACCACACACTACATTACTATCCCGTGAAGCAAACAATATATATACATATATACATATACACAAAAAAGTTCTTATCACTAGTCGAACGCAGTGGGCGGCAGGCATGCCATGAATGTTAAACACTGCCGCAACTAGAGAAACTAAGCTTCGTTTTTTTTATTTGGGAATCTTTCTACGAGCCAAGTACGAGACAGTCTACGAGCGGCAACATTCAGACGTCATCCAATCACAAGTTTATAAGCACCACCACCGCCAGCCTAGCTATAGCAACAATAATAGCAACAACAACAACAACAACAACAACAACAATATTAGCAACAAGCGATAGAGTCGGCAACCTGGTCAGTCAATGCCAGCCGTCGTGGTTAGAGCTTTTCCGTTAACGAGTTTCTTTTGTGCTAGTCTATAATGAAGATATTCAAAAACCGTTGCACGTCGTCGTGTTTCGATTGCAGTCGATCGTGGCTCCGCTGTGGCCATTTTGGTGCGCATCTTGCCGCACCGCTAATGACTGACTAATTGAGTGTGTGTGATCGGTGCGCAATGTGGTGTCTCATCGTGTCCTCGTCGCCTATTCGGAGGAAGAGCACGAAGAGGAGCCCCTTTGCTCGCCGGAGACCTTTGCTTGAGACCGGCTTGCTCTGCTGGCACCATTGCTGGGACAGAGTGCAGGACAGATCGGGTCCGTTGTGGTTATCCCCCCGAGGCGGGCAAGCGCAGCAGGTTGCATTTCCTACAAAGTTCAACGACGAAGGTTGTTCACTAAGCGGAACGGACGCTCGGACGCTCGAACGCTCGAGGAGCGTTTGAACAATGATGCCAAGTCAAGTTTCGACCTTGCAAAGCGTGGAGCTGCTGGACAACCTTTATGTCCATGCCTGAAAGGAGCACAGAGAAAGAAGATTCTTGTGCAGCGAGAGAAAGAGAAAGAAATAGGAGGATGAGAGATAGAGAGAGGAGGAGGAAGATAGAGAGAGAGTGAGAAGGTAGAGTTGTTTGCGTTAGGCTATTAAAAAAGCACCATCAACTTTGATCAGTTTGGGCGTGTCTGGGTAGTAAAGTTATCTAGGTATTAACAAAGTCTTTTCCATAGGCTAATTCAAACACACGTTGTGTTTGCTCGTGTCGTGTTCGATTTGCCTGCCTGCCTGCTATAAAAGCCTGGAGAACTAGGCCAGAAATAAGGAGTCTGCAACAACAGATGATGAGAACAAAATCTTCCGGTTTGTTACTAGACCGCTAGAAGCAGCCTCCAGCACCACTATGAACGGTTCGACGGCACCATTCTCCTACTGGGCCTCCAACCGTGTGCGGTGTTTTTTTTCCCTTGAACTCCTTAAATAGCAACCTACTCTAACAAAAGACGACCTATATGTCTTCTTGACATTATCACTCACGCCCTGCAACGTTCGGCAGATACGAAGGAGCAGGAGCAGAAGCATCACCATTGATTCACCCATTCTACCATATCAAACTTGAGCTATAGCTCTTTGTTTCTTCTCCGTCACACATACAGTAATATATATATATATATATATATATATATAAATTACCAGGAAATGTTTCGATATCCCAGTGCTCTCTCTTTGTATAGAAGGTGCGATATGCGGCAAAGTTCAACTGTATGGCGTATTTACGTAAAGAGTTTTAGTGGTAATTTCCTTGAGCAGCGTGTGCCACTCAGAAACAAATGTTTATGCTCTTCTTTGTCTGTTTATGCAGCTCTGTAAACGCGTGTATATGCGTGTATATGCGTGTATGTATGTATGTATGTGTGGATGTCTCGTTGGCTGTGTGTTTGAGCATTTGCGATAGAATATTGGAGTCGGCTAGCTTCTCGGTGGGACCGGGGGGATGGTGATGGCCGATTTCGCATTCTTAGCATCAAGCCGCCCGCCTCGGCAACACGGAAGAACACGTCTTCTTCCCCCCCCCCCCCCCCCCCGAGCGAGAAGAAGCAAGTTTACGCAGTTCTCAAACAACTACTCAATCAGAACCAAGCCTACGCCTCTCTCGAGCGGCAGTTGTTGCCGCAGTATCTCACAATACCTAACCATCGTTGGGTGGCCATCAGGAGTATCGTCATGCCGCAACCACCTATAACGTGGTTGTCGATATGACTGTGGACTGTCATGAGCCATGCTAGCGTTGGCGGACGCTGAATTGTAGCTGTGCCATGTTAAAGCGAAGTGTGGTGGTGGAGTCGTGGAGTGGAGTGCCGTGTGCTCAAGGTACTCAAGGGCGGCGAATGGCTAGACTAGGATGACATTTAACGGTCGAAGGAGGGAGGGACATTTATGCTCGACGATAAGGACAACAAGTATAGTAGAGCAAGGGGAAAAGGGATCGACTTTCAGCCGGGCCTATACTTAACCCGATGGTCCGTCGTCAGCACTTGTGTCGACAGATCAATTCATCTCTCTCTCTCTATCTAATCCATCTGGACTCCCCCCCCCCCCTCTACTTCGTTTTCTACCGAGTGGCCAGAGGAGAAGGAACAAATCGGTTGAAAGTCGCTTCGGTCGATTGACCGCGAGATTCTTGGCTTGTCCCCACATATAGCCTAGTTGTTACCTTAACACCAGCACGTTCACTATAAACTCAAAACTTTTCAACTCAATTCATTTCTCTCTCTATTCACGACGTTATCGTACGAATGCGGCACTAATATGAGAAAGAATAGTAACGATAGAGATGTCATTCATAATCTCTCTTTTGGAAGTTCCGTTCCTTCTTCGCTCATAACAAGCACCATCGCATACATGAGTACGCGCACACATGGCTCCGCGTATATATATATATATATATATATCAACTAAGTAATTCCATGTATGAACACGAATATGAAGAGTTACTGATCGATATTAACTATGATGCTGAAAGCCAGGCGTCGAGCGCAACGGTGATGAACGGTGAATGATTAAATGAATGGTACTGATCATATAGGATTACTGATCATAATGATGATTTACGTGGCGATGATAATATTGCTGGCTGCCTATAATGTAATGCGTGACCGCTAAGACAAAGATCGATAGGAATTATGTTAAGCACCGCCACGATAAACGCGATAGTCGTAGCAATGAATGGTGGTCATCTTGCCGATGTTGGGCGTGCTTAAATAAATGCTGATTAGAATGGCAATGCTTACTACTACTACTACTGATAATAATGCTATTAATAACAATAATAAACTATGATAATTATCATGATAAGCATGAATAGGATGCTCATCGTAATGGTGATGATGATGGTAAATGAAGCTAAGCTTATTATAATGACGATAATACCGGTAAAGCCGAAGCGAATGATATCGCTAATTAATTAGCGATTGACAAGGATGATGGTGGATTGTGGTGATGATGATGATGATGATGATAATAATGAGGTGGTATGGCAGCCATGACCCTGATGACAGCGCTGAAGTGCTGAGGAGGTAATAACTGATGGATGATAAAATGCTGATGATCATAGGATGATGACGTTGGCTGATGTTGGCCCACCTATTCGATTCGACGAAACAGTAATACTGAAGTGAACTTGCCAAGTGATTTTTAAGCACTCCATATATGTATATGTTTTCACATTCGTATAGTGCTACATTGACAAGCTCCACCGCGAGTACACAGTGTGCTGCTTTCGGTGACTGAAGACGTTTGAGCGTAGGTATTAAGATAGGCGTCAGAGGAACGCGAGAGCAACCGCCTACTAGATAGGGATACACGGATGTCGGCAATTTGTCGCGCCTCAACCCTGAGATTCGGAGCGATGTTCCTGCTGCCGTAGATCTAGCTAGATCTTCGTGTTCTCGACCACGGCCCACGGCAAGCCCACAGTGACAAAAACCTCTACTCAATCGCTGATGAGGTATCGATGTGACTCCGCTTCTGCAGGAGAGTGAACGAGATAGACAGTAGATGCGGTCAGAAAGATCTACAACATAAGTATATATATATATATATATATATATATATATATATATATATATATATGCAGAACCAGTTTAAATAAAATAGAGAGCTTTAGGTAAAGGCGGGTTTTCTCCCGCAGTGCCCGTTTCCTCCCTGAACTCCCCGGCATAAACTGACTTCACCTAAACTATCCGTCTCAATTATACTACGCACCACAAAGTATGTGCACCCTGCTTAGTAACTGAGTGGCACCGTTATAATATATATATATATATATATATATATATATGGAACATTTTCGAACCGATATCTTCATAGACTGAAGCAACAGTTCTCTCTTTCACTACACCCTCTCCTGCCCCGAAGCCAGTTGATGAAGAAAGAAATAAGGACGGAAAAGGCGAACAGATTAGTCAAGTCAAGCAACGTCCAATGCTGGTCAGGGCTTAGCCATTAACAAAAAAAGACAGTGATGCAGTGATGAAGAGTTAGCAGCGCCAGACTAAGCAGGAAATTTGCCCAAGATACTCTGTGACTTTTATGATGATTTAGGATTACACTGTTGTTTGGTGCCGGCCAGTCGATGATCCGTGTAGCCGCTTTTAGCCAAGCGACGTCACAGGGCCCCGGTGTTCGAATTTGTGAGTTCGAATTTGTGAATTACCTGAATGATTTGAGTGGAGTTCGCGGGGCAACGCACGACTAGAGTAGCAAAGTCTGAGACTTAGTTAGTCCGTGGTTGGTCGCGATTGAGTGTGCGAGGCCAGAACGGGGACTGCAATGAAGAAGAACAACATTGATTGAGCCACCGAAGTCACGACCCGGCAGGTTCTCCGTTGTTGATTGACTGGCGTCGTTAGCTTCAAATACACTGCCCGTTTGAACCGCCATCTTTGCAATTTACCCCCCCCCCCCCCCGCCTTCTCTTCTCCATTACCTACTATCCTTACCTACCATACAGATGACAAACAAACCGGCGAATTCCTGCTGTGACTAGCGCTCGTACGGAGAACACTTGGATCTATGTTATCAATATTCGCTTCCCTCGTCATCGTCATCGTAGTAGTAGTAGTAGAAGTAGAAGTAGTAGACCAAATTGAACCAGTTATTACATCATTTCGTTTTTACACCAGCCATCGTTGCATAACTAATGCACGCGTATGTCAACAACACAGTTTTTTACGTGACACATTCACTTTCGGCTTTTTTCACTCGACTGGATTATGCTATAAAGAGCATTCGCTCTGTGTAAGTGAACACGATTGGGCGCTTGTCATTGCGTGTGAGTGTGTGTATGCATGTATGTACGTATGTAAGTTTGTGATGCTGTGTGGAGTGCGGTAAGCGTGTGTTTTTGTGAATTTTCGTTATTCTAGGTATGCTGCTCTACTCGCGTCGCCTGCTATGGCCCGCTGCCGGTACTTGGGCAACGTTAAGATAAAAGCGTAGCTTACAATAGCAACGGCAGCACTATTAGCTACAACAACAACCGAAACAACAACAACAACAAAAACCGAAACAACAACAACAACAACGACGACGACAACAACAACAACAACCATAACCATATTCATCACAACAACAACAACAAAAACAACATCAGCCATCCTGGCAGAAATCGCAACGTGGCAAAATAGCAAACGCAGGATGATACTGTTGTGAGCACCCCTCCGTTGGTGTTCTCTCGCCAATATTGCGAGTCTATCTCACTTTTACGAGACTTCTTCTACACTTCTACTTACACTTCACTTCTACTACTACTACAACTACTACCACCACCATCATTATAAAATACGACAACAACAACAGCAACAACAACAACAACTTCTAGTACTTCGATACGGCTACTACAATTACATCTACCACTAATTAATACTGCTCTGAGTACATGATCTATTACTACTACTACTACTACTACGAATACCACTATCACTACGAGTATTACTACAGCTACCACTACAACTATTACTACGACTATTACTGCAAGTATCAATACAAATCGATTAAACATACAGACGACGACGACGACGACGATGACGACGGCGGCAGCAGTAGCTGTTCAACGGGCCGCCTGCATGGCGTGAGGCGTGAGAGAAAATGAAACAGCGCCTCCCTACGCCCCCGGGGGACGCCGCCAGAATGAGATGCGGGGGTTGGGGGGGGGGGGGTAGTAGACATGTTGTTTGTTTGTTGGTGTTGTTGCTGTTGTTGTTGTTGTCGTCGTTGTCGTCGAATCTGTCCCCAAACGAGACGCCTTGTCGTCATCGGCACCATGATCACCATCACCATAATCACCATCACTATAATCACCATCATCGTCATCATAGGTCGTCCCCACCATCATCATCATCTCAAGGATTTTTTCCAAATCGAAAACAGAATTGGTTCCAATCTCCGTCACATCTCTCTCGCGTCGAGTCGACTCTCGTCTTTCGCGAGGGGGCTTTTTTTCGGGCGTCATTTGACGCAATTGGCGGGACGGACGAACGGATGTCCGTGGTCAGATTTTGATCATCGGTCTGAATCGGTCTGATCTTTCAGATCTACGATCGGGTTGGTTCGTAGCAGCAGTCGGACTATGTGGCGGGGCGGCTACACAACCACCGTCTGCCCTAAGACTCTCATGATGGAGAGTCAACTGCTGCAACTGCAGTCGCTGCTGCTGCGGCCGCTTGTGCTATTGTTACTATTCCGACTCGCCCGCTCCCCAACCCCCGACCCCCAAGCAAGCATCACCACCCAACAAACAACCAAACAAACCATTCTCCACCGATCACCCCCATGTTACTTGACCAGTGAGACCAGTGTCTCCTGTCGACCACGAAACTGACTATCTAGTGTCTGACGATCTATTTATCTGACTGTTTTCTGTATCTCTCTATTTTGCCTGTCTGTCTGTCTGCACAACACGATGATGTTGCTATCGACGTCGTTCGTAGTCCACATGCCCACACGACCACCACACTATTAGATCTGACGATTCTAGTCAATCAGAACCATTTCTACACTTATTCACTCGTACTAATCAATACTACTACGATTACTACTAAAGTAAAGTTTTTCGGCTGACTCAAGCCAGCCAAGATTTTACGTTCACGGGACTGCTTTTCACACTGCTTCATAGACGGACCCCCATAAATACAAATGTGGGGCAACGGTGGGTGGGGGGGGGGGTTCGAACCCGTGCACCTATCTAGTGTCTCCTCCGGCTGCGAGGCGCAGACGATCGATTGCACCACGCCACCGAGCTCGACACTTGTACTCCTACTAATACCACTACTACTACTATTATTACGGTAAATGTACTAATGTTGCTCGAATGCATTGTGTGTTTCACAGCACAACACAGCAGCACTTTCCTAGATAAGCTTGAAATATAACAGTGTGCAGACAGACATAATGATGATGATGATGATTATGATAATGATGATGCTAATTATGATAATGACGATGATGGTGATGATGATGGTGCTGCTGCTGTTGCTGCTAGCTCGAATCCAAGCGAATAGCAAAGCATCATGGCTGACCGTCTTATTGGATCGTTGTTTCGATAAGACAACAACCACAACAACCATAACAACAACAGCAACAAAAACAACCACAGCAACAATACTAATAATAACGATGCCTCGTTTTTTATCCAGTGAAGTATGTAATACCAGCAACAACAACAACAACAGCAACAACAAAAATGATAAGTAAACTGCAGCAAGATGGAGAGCGAAGATCATTTTTAGAAGTAACATAAGTATATAATTGCTATATATATAAATATATAAATAAATTTAATTGTTTTAGTCCGATAATGACATGGAAAGACGTTGTCTCTGCAAGCTTAGATTCGAGGTTGGTTTGACTCGCAAAAAATAGTTTTTAATTGCCCGGTCAAAAACGAGGACAGAGAACACGTCGCTTACAAGAAGAATGAACTGATAGTCAAGGTCTAGACGGTCTAGAAAATCCTGGTTTAGTACTGTTGCTAGTTCAGCTAAAGTCCTACTTCTAGTTCGAGGGGGCACGGCTCTAGGCAGATAGAAGGCGAATATTTCCTAAGCAGATTCAAAGAGCCAGCGCTAGAGGAGGACGCGGAAGTCGAGCTAACACAAGAAAATAGCAGAAAACGCTGGAAAAATAAACGGCTCTCGAAACATGACTTCCCATCATGCAAGAGTGGATCAGCAGAAAACAACGCACCTTGTAGCTAAAACCTTTACAGGATACTTATAGAAACTTTACGCCTGTCACGTGCAATTGTGAGGGCGGGCGTTTATCTGCATTCATTGCTCGAAGACAGGGTAAGCCACTGCGTGGTGGACTGCGATCATGAACAATTGGAGCCACCAAACACAAAGCAAGGCGCCTCGAAGATGCCGGTAACGGTTACCATAAAGATAGTACCAGAACAGAAAGCGTCGCAGGCTAAAGAACGGGCTGACTGCAAGCCGGTAGTGGCAAGAGATTTTACAAGATAATCAGATTGGGAATTAGTCGACAGCACGCGCTTAAAGACTACGGTGATTCCCCCGGTTGTCGAGATGTATAATAGTATGCACGTTCATTTGCATAACAAAGAGGTAAGTTGTTACATGATGTGTGAACTGGTAATGAAGTTATAAAACTAAGGTTTGCAATGATGAGGTCATCCAGTCTGTATCATACGTCTTGCACCTAGGCAACTCACACAGGTGCCACAACCCTTTCGCTCAGCGTATGATATGTCGACGACGGTCTTCTCACTGGCGATTATACATGCGTACATTTTGATCAGCAATACATTATTTAGTCATGAAACATGTTAAAACGATTTTGTATACTGTGGACCACTCGATCTTTTGTTACGCAAACAGCTCATTGGAAAGTTCCGTGCAAGCCATCGCCTTAAGAGGAAAGGAACATAAGCACTGGATAATGAACAAACGTCTACCCGTTCTGGGTGCGCATAGAGACATTTTCTATTCTGCACATCTTTACGGTATAGGATAGCATCAACATACTTTGACGGTGAGGCCAGGGTTTTACATACATGCCCCAGCGGTAGTTTTCAATCTACATCTGAGTGGAACTCATCGCAAAAGTCACGGTTATCCAGCCCTCAGATGATCTTCCTTATGAACAAAGTTGCCGGATTGGTCCGTTCTCCCTTTCCCGGGACCCTTAAATCTACTTACCAGGATTACGCGAAGCACGTTGCTCAAAGCTACTATGACCTGTGTCCGGAGAGGCTGTCCGAGAAGCCGGTGATTCAAGAACAGTGAGCTGCACCAAGGCAGACATGAGGCGCCGGATGATGCCGAATTGGAGTAGGACTTGGTGCAACAAGGTAGACGCATCATGTGCTCTTGATGGCCATCAGCTCGGGTTTGTGACACCGGAAGGTTGTGAAGCCGCGGTCCATTCGGCTCGTTTCTTTTTGAAATCACACTCTGGAGCCACTCTTGTAGTCAAGCTTGACTTCTGGAAGCCTTTAACAATTCTCGGAGAAACCGCCTGTTGAGTGCGGCGAAAGCTTGGGCCCCAAGTATGTTTCGCCAAATAGAACTGGCTTATAAGGAGCCCTCTTGCCATTTTCCCGCACGACGTGATAATGTCGCAAACCGGGATGCAGAAGAGCGATCCATTGCCCCCCCTCGGTTCTTCCTGGCTATCAACGAATTAGTCGACTTTATGAGTCGAGTGCCCTCTAAACGTATAGGCGATGGTATTCTGGGCGGCCGAGGCAGTCGTGAGGGACATCCACAGAGCTGTCGAGTTCGCTGAGCGGAGTGGCATGGCCCTAAACCCGGCTAAGTGCAAAGTCCATATTGGCTCTGGAGGCTTTCCTAGGTGTAAAAATGTGAGGACGGTTCTAGAGTTGCTATAAGTCCCTCTGATCCCGAAGGGAGTTTCTACAGCTTTAATGTGACAGCTTTTTTTGATAGATCTATACAAGCATCTTCTCGATGGCGACGCTCTTGCAGACTTTGAAATCATACTAGAAACGATTTTTCGGCGCTTTTTAGACTACTTAGTGAGGGTAGGCCACTGGAATCAATAATTTCTCCATACAATTTGCGCACAAAAGGCTCGCAGACTAAAGCGCCGGTCCAAAGTGTTGACATCATGCGGAAGCAGTTGGGATCCAGCATGGTGCCGAGCTGAGGCGAGGGTAAGGCTTCAAGTCAGCCCCCACTGAAGGCTTCAAGTCAGCCCCCACTGAAGGCATCCTGTCCCGCTAAGAACACAGAGTGCACAGGTTTCTCCGGGAAACAAGCTCCTTAAAATTATTATTATTATTATTATTAGAGCAAGAGTGTCAAAAACACCCCAATAATCGGTAATAACGGCGATGAGATATGACGATCTTCTTCAATGCGTACCACCTTGTTTAAGAGCTCAGCACACGCCGTCGGCGACGATTGACCACGTCGCAATTCCGGAACATGAAATGCACATGCGACGCCGGCAACTAGCAGCGTATAGTCTAGGACTCACCTGAATTCCTCTCCACTTCCTCAAGCAGGGAACTGCGTGGCATTTCTGCTGTTTCCGCCACTCCCCGGCTCCTCATCTTGACTTGCCCTGTAAGGGTGTTCTCTGTCTGCCCTAACCACTGCGGTCTTTCGGTCTCATCAAGGCCTGCCCTTCCCTTCATCTTTCTGCAGAGACAATGACCTGTGCAACGATGTGTGCCAGAAGGCGGCCCCGAACCGTGGAAGGGACTCAGCAGCCCGAACTCCTCGATAATTCGATCTGGCAAAAAGTATGCCTACCTCGTAAACCTCTATCCATGTGAATCTCCTTACCTGACGTCGAGTCGCCATCGCCTGATCACGCCTGTAACCCGTCTGCATCTATCGTCGTATTCCCGCCGTCATCTACTATCCGCTATGCTCTGTTTCTAGTGCGGCTTTTTGTGTGCTGCTCGGTTGCTTTCACTCGTCACTCGTCGTCCTAAGGTGAGGAATTGACAGCACCGAGCAGGTTGATTAAACGTTACTTAATCTAAACATTCGTAGTTGTTTAGTAAACGAATCATCAGTAGGTGTTCAGCCCTTGAGCCGAACCTTACTTGGTTTAATGCCACACGTACTCCCTTAGTAATAAAACGGAAGCACCAAGTTGGTGGATCAAGTGATGGCTTTTGTATATATATATCACAGGTAAGACTTAACAGTTGTCATAAGTTGTAATAATAAGACCTAATAGCCCGGTCCATCTGTGTCAAGTGTAATGTCGTCCGTTGACTTTAACAACGAAGGTTAGTTGATGTAGTGAAGAGTACTTATTGCCTGTATGCATATGAAACTTAGTTCCGATATATAAATGACCTGCAGTTTTTAGTGAGGGCCTATATTGTTTCGGCTGTTAAATTACTTTGTGCAACCAGATATCATTTACTCGAGTTTCATGCTTTGAGAGCTGTGCGTGTCTGAAACTCATTGTCATAACGACAGTAACAGTGGCTGTCGCTGTCGAGATCTACTTCTACCGTTCCAGCTACATTTCGCCGGTACGATACATGATCAATATTGTGAGGTGAAGGCTACGGGAAGTGATAACAATACGAGTGAAGAGTGCATCATGTGGTGTGCGAGACAGCATAGATTCCCTTCACCAGTTTACTGTTTGTCTCTGTCTGTCTGTGTGTGTGTTTATTTAATAATTAGCGAAAAAATCAGTCGGCGCAATCGTGCATCGCATCGGAGAAACGCATTTGTCAAAATTTCACACCTCCTATTGTTCAAAAGGTGATACGCGTGTTGGCATCGCCGGTTTTGTCTATTTGAAGGTTTGCCTATTTGCCAAATAACTTTAGATCATATATTTATCATAACATTATCCCAGCGTATTTGTCATTATTCAACATTGTCCCAGCATAGTGATTATAGTATATCATATGTCAACGCTATCCCAGCATAGTTATTATAGTAAAAAATATTATTTACGTTTCTATTGTAGAGCTCAATGTGATAATGAATTTCAATTGGCAATTGCCTCTCCACAGAATCTCGTACGCCTGAAAGGGCACCCAGTAACACCCCGAAAACTCCTTTCGTGGACCGGAGAAGCAACTGACTCTCGACGCCGTCTTTTAGTATCAGTAGTAGATAGTATCATATCTGCCGCTATCTGCTGCACCCTTATGGGAGCGCACGCCTGCCAGGGTTATAACACGCCGCTTTCTCAACAAGACCCAAAGACCTATGCCACACGGCTCCCGCGGCAGCCATACAAGTCCTTTCTCGACAGATTCCCTAAGACCTAATAGTAAAGAAATTACTTTCCAGATGCCCCTCAAATAACGAGGGACTTATTGGAGCCCTAAATGGAATTCTAGTCAGCGGAACAGATGCCCTACCCAAATAAAACGAGCAATAGGAAATAATCCAGCCGGGCTATCCTGGATACTGGACCACATATATCAATCATACTCTCCGATCTCAAAAAAATGCCTTAAACACGGCTCGTTTTATTTACATTTATTGTCTTAGTTAGTTACCTCCTCACACGCGCAACTTCGAACGGGCCGCGGTGGCTGTTTTGAGCAATACCTACACCGCATTGGTAAAATTGACTCCCCTTTATGCCGTACGTGCAACTCAGAAGAAGCTGATGACGTAGGATACTGCTATGAACGCTGCACCTTTTCAATACTAAGCGAAACATACTGTCTCGGAACTTCAGACTGGGTAGTTCCCTGACACTCTAAAACGAAGATTAGCAGAAGTTGTCTTCGAGGCGAAAATAACCACGGCACAGTGTCGAGCAACTTTAACGGTAATATACAGCAGACAAGTGAAGTAATCTCGAGAAGACCGTACTGCGGTCAGCCCCAACAAGAGGCATAGACGACTGGATTTAGTGGGCTTGTGAGATCCACACACCGTGCCTTTAACAGGGCGCGGTGTACATCGTGAATTTTACCAGATAGCCTTTACTATAAGTATATATATATATATATATGTAAGGGCCTCACTGGGTTGCAAGGAAGAAAACACGAATATTGACAAAGACCACGGCTGTAGCTTTTATACGAGTACTTGTCCGGCTCCTCTACTACGCCGGTACAGCGCCGCCTCTCCGGCCTGTCTCACTACACAACGATCCTTCTACGACCGCGTCTTAACACCGTCTCTGCTTACTCACTGTAGTGTCGTCACTTCTCTTACAGGCAACAAACTTAGGTCACAGCAACAATGGCACGTCGGTGCTGTTGCCGCAGCGTTTCTCCTCTCTGCTAAGACTTGTTGATTCAACGTGCACCGCTACCAGCAGACGTCGCTAAGCTATGTCTCTCTAACGACATACCTGCTTAAATAAATGACGTTCCACAGCCTTACATATATATATATATTTTGCTTTAGCTAGGCAGAGATTTTAATACATACTAAGTAATGCGCACCGACACGAATAAAACCTTGGAAAAGTTAATGGCAAGGGAGCATTGGATCAAAGAAACAAAATCACAATTTTTGCGCTCTTTCTTCCACTCGTGTAGACGGGAAAGTCCAAGTTGGCTCGAGATAGTGTTAGGTCTTTTGTATTTGGCGCGTGTTGAGACAATGACGCTACATTTCGTAGGCAGTGGTGAAGACGACGGGGGAAACGGAAAAAGATATTCGAGCCGAAACGTGGTCTGCTTAGGAGAGGTTCGACCATATGGAGCGAGGGCATCATTTACTCGCCGTTGCATTTGGCGCCAGTGCCTTCGTCTACTAAGCGCTTTGATGGAGAAATTTACCAGGAGGATTTACAAGTAAGTCTGTGACTCGAGACGAACGTAATAGTTGAATTCCTAAGCAAATCGTGCAACAACAGTGCACGCTAGCTTTCACTGAAATTTGTTGCGCGTTGCCAAAAACTATAAAGCAATATCAGGCTCGGTGAGGATTAACCTAACGAAACTAGTAGGGCGTGAAAAGGTCACGTGTGTCTTCAAACAAAGTAATGAATCTACCTAGAGGTTCTTCTCTTTCCTAATAAGTGTGTGTGTGTGTGTGACGTCACATTAGTAACAATTGGCGGCACCGTACGTAAGGCCTGTGTACCAAAAAATTATTGAAAATTCTTCGCGGAGTTTGCTTTCGTCGATAGAAAGCTATATGTGCGTTTGCACTTTTTCTGGAGATTAACCAATTCGATCGTTGGTTATCGCAACTATACCTGCGGAAGAAAAGTTAGTTAAGCCTTAATCCCTTAATAGGCGACAATCTTGATGATTGCAAGTTTTGTCCTTTTGACCAATACATATCTACAATGTGTACTGTAGCAAAATCTAGCACAATCATGGTGCGGCGAGATGTGTACGAGACCTTATAAACGTGCTTTAGTTTATTATATATTGGCAACGTAAATGTATCACTGCCGTAAGTGGACAGGGAGCGGGGAGGGGGGGGGGGATACACCATTGTTCAAAAGACTTTTCAAAAGAGCACCTACGAGACTCTAATCTCTAGACAATGCGACCGGTTTGTTAACGGCGCATTCCTGCATTGTGCTTCAGCGCTGTGCGTTTAGCACATTGCTCTGATGGCTGAAATGCGCCAAATAACGGAATTGTATGTGCTGTTACATCAAGATTACACCTATATATATATATATATATATATAGTGGACATTTAGGCGCTGCAACACCAGTTGCTGTGCTTGCAAGTGGAAATAGCTAAAAAACAGTGGTACTGTAGAATACAATCGATTCACAAAACAACTGTGATTAATTAGAATATGGAACACTGACACGAGCACTAAATCATTGCAATCGTATTAGACGTTATATATATATATATATATATATATATACAGGCATGCCCGTCAGGACAATGTTCATGGTAGTGCTTGTTGCGTATCGATACAACGTATTCTTGAGTAGCTTCTTGCCTTTGTTGCCGCCAGATTTTGGTTTGATTCGTGTGCTATCTGTTGTTGTTATCCCATTCTGTTGTTGTTGTTGTTTTACCATCGCAGCGGGTCATGCAACGCCTGCCGTTTCCCTGCTTCCCTCTCTTGGGAAATTTCGCCGTCGCTATAACATGGCACTCTCGCCACCGCCGCTACGCGCTGGCGAAGCGAAGGGAACGTCAACAATGATCGGTGCAATATACGAACTGCAACAACAAAAACAACAACAACAACAATAATATTAATAGTCATAATGATAACAAAACGAATGAACAGCCCTTTTGCTTTCATTCCACCTTGCTTTTCCCACGCACACGGCGAACACGATGTACGGGCAGATAGATATAAGATGGCCGTTGTAGCTTGCAGACAGACGGAAGTTTCATCAAGAAAAGCAGGTGACTCAGCTGTCGCTAACAGCAGTTGCAGCAGCACCGCGAACACTGCTCTGCAACAATTAAAGTAACCGGTGGGCACCTTTTTGCCACCTCGAATCTTCTGCATGCTGCCCGGCGGTTTGATTCGAGTTGATTGTATGCATAGACATAGGACAAACAATATTGACGATTGACGGCGATATTTGATGGAACCATATATATATATATACACATAATAGTGGCGTGACCTAGGAGGCCCAGTACGCCTAGGTTATGGGTGCCATCTACCAGAGTGCCACCAGTTCGATCCCTGTTGTTATCGAATTTTCTTTCAACGAGCGATGCTCATTAAGAATAGATGATAAACCATATACCGCTAAGAGTCAGCGACTATGCTGCTGTCATAAGGACTGTTTAGGGAATCCGAGATATCTCGTCATGTTTCCACCGTAGGTGATTGATTACACATAATAAATTACGTACCTTAATATTATTATTATTGATTGATATATTGTTCGCTTGGCACGTATACTTAAATACACATGTCACCCTTTTATATCAGGGGCGCTTAGAGCGGCAGCATATATATTACCTACGCATTCATATAATCCATGTCTACTTCAATACCTACTGAGTATTTGCTTTCCATTGTGACAACCTCTTCTTTGTAATATCGACCAGGTCATTTCTAACATTTGGTCCTAGAGCTAGGGCCTCCGACAGCTCTATATCTCTGCTCCCCCCTAAGGCTATACATTCTTTAATAATATGTTCGATTGACTCATTCTCTAGCCCACATGCTCGACATTCTGTACTTTGCCCCTCCTTATATTTAGCTCTATGTATTCTTGTATCCAACATCCCTGCCCTGGCATCTGCCAATAGCCCACTCGCTCTTGAATTATCGTATACCCATTCTACCCCTCCCCTTTCCCGCTTTTCCTTTCCATACATAGTTGCCAAACTTGATTTAGAGCCCATCGCCAATTTCCATTTGTCTGTTTATGACTTGTTTACCTTCAATTTCACCATTTTCTCTGATACCCTCGCTCTTGTCCATTGCTGACAATTGTACCCAATCTCCCTAGCTGCAAACTCTACTCTGCAATCCCACTTCGTTTTAATCCTAAGTGCCGTCTTTACCAGCTGCATCTGTTTAACCCATCTTTTATTTGTGACATTTTCAATCCTACTACTAAATCTAAGCTTACTTGTATAAATGTTGACATTCCCCCTTCCCCCTCAAGGAATTCCTTGGCGCAATTAAAACGGCAACCCAATGCAAATCTTATCACCTCTCTTTGTATTGTTTCTATTTTCTTTCTCAACCCTGCGCTGTGGACCAGAGAGGCATTAGCAAAGGTCAATCCTGGCACATACATGGCCTTCCATATATTCCTTGTTACTATATATTTATTAAACCCTCAGAGGCCCTTACACCTTACTGCATTTTTCCTCTTTCAGCCTTCTTCCTCCTTATTATCTCTTCTTCCTCTAAATAATCATCCCCTGTAGTCATTGTCACCCCAAGATACTTGTACTGACTTTTATAATCCAACTCTCTTCCCTGTACTACAAGCTTTTTTGCCCCCCTAGTCCCATTAAATACTAAAACTGCGCTCTTTTTTTCATTAAACGCCATGCTCAGTTCCTCCGCTGCTTCCCCACATGCATTCAACATTTGTTTAACTTCGCTAGTACCCCGCCCTAACACTACCATATCGTCAGCAAAAAGCCGCACGGGTGTCTTGATATATGCACCCTTTTCCCCTATCTGCCATCCCAAACCCGTTCTATCAATCCTTCGCGCTATTCTCTCAATATACATCAAAAAGATCACCGATGACAACGGACAGCCTTGTCTGACCCCCTTAGCAACTATAAACTCTTTAGATTGTTCGGCTGCTATTATTATTCTTACCGTATTATTCCTGTAAATTTCTTCTAGTAACTCCACTCAGCTTCTCTTCAAACCCTCCTCTAACATGATTTGATACAACTTTGTTCTGTCCACCATATCATATGCTTTTTTAAGATCTAAAAATCCTGCCACACATCCTTGTCCCTGCAATCTCGATGTTTCCACAACCTGACTTAATAAGAAAAGATGATAATCTAGCCTATACTCTTTCATAAATCCGCACTGCCATTCTCCTATTTTCTCATTTGTCTCCAGAATACTCTGCACTCTACTCTTAAACACCTGCATAAATATTCGATACGCTATAGGTGTAATTGTGATTGGTCGCCTATTTTTTAAAGTGTCATTATCTACCCCCTCCTTAGGAAGATTATTATTATTATTATAAGATCTCAACATGTTCGCTTATGCTATCCCTCTAAGCAACAACCTTGATAGCAAAGGGTGATATGCGTATTTAGGACTACATGCCAGGCGAATAATATATACATATATATATATATATATATATATATATATATATATATATATATATATATATATATACTACAGTGCAAAAGCAATGCTAAGCAATCCAGTAAGTTTTGTATTTAGGTGAAACAAAATCGTTAAAAAAAGTGCCCCGAATCGAATAACGCGGCTTGACAGAAGGCACCGGCGTTTCATATCGCCTGCACTCTGCTGTTCTACGCTTGCGCAAAGAAGCGCACTGAACGGCACGAAATGAGATAAATTCCGTCCAGAAATGAGCAGCTGCAAGCTTACGCACGTTCGACAGTTGGAAAGGTTTCGCACGCGACATCAAGTAGTAGTAGTAGTAGTAGTTGCCTAGTAATAGTGTCGAGCCCGGTGGCGGGGTGGCTTAAGTCTGCGCCTCGCAACCGGAGGAGACACTAGATAGGTGCGCGGGTTCGAGCCCCACCGTTGCACATTTGTATTTACGGCAACAACTTGAGTCCGTTACATTTCTCAGTCCTTATTAAGGACCTTCGGGGTCTGAGAAATCTGGTAGAGGTGATCTTGTACGCAGATGATCTCGTCATCTATGGGAAGAGTCGCTTTCAGGTTCAACAGGCCCTAGCCAGACTTCACGCGTCCACGTCTGAGCACGTCTGAACTGTAAATCTGACGAAGACAGTGGCCATGAAGTTAATAAGAAGCGGGCGCTTAGCTGCTAACGATGGACTTCGTTTGGCCTGTTTTGGCCTTCCTCACGTTAGTAAGTTTCCCTACTTTGGACTGCTTCTAGCGTCAAACGGCCGATGTTTCCTGCAGCATATCAAGGAAAGATGCAGAAAGGCTCTGGTAGCAATGACTACAATTAGAGAGCCGCAGCTGTTGTCCATCCCAACGGCACTGAGACTGTTCGATCCAAAGATAGCTTCAATGATCTAAAGATTGCTACGGTATCGAAATAATCTGGAACGATCTCACTCCAGCCTGCCTTGAGCATCTAAATAATCTGAAGGCAGCGTACCTCAAGCGAGTCCTGGGCTCCATCGTTCAGCCCGCAATCGACTTGTCTATCTCCTCACGGACACCCCCCTATTCGTCGAGGAGCTAAGACAACGTTTCGACTTGCCCTCAACTTCCAACTACGTCAACGTCCTCAAAACGTGGGAGTGCAAGTTTGCTGAAATTGATGCGGATTTCTTTAGCACAGGAGCAATGCAAAACCAGGCATGGGAAGGGCCGAGCCGATCCAACCGCCATGTGGTGACTAGGTTCGCCGCGCATGGTTTCCACCACGTGCTGTGCGCGACATCCGGGTTCCATGATTTCTCGTACTCTTGTGTGTGTCAACGTTGTAAACTACCTTGCGGTAGATACCATTCTGGCTCCTGCACCCTAGTCCCGTCTCTAGCTAGTCTAGATAATCAAGCTCGCGTCATAGCTTCATAGCTTTTACATATCTATTACTTTATAAGGCCAAATGTGTGTATGTATACATATGCATATATTTTAACTGTACTTTTTCTACACAACATGTGTGAAAATAAATCTGACTTGTATTTGTATTTATGGGGATAGTTCGTCTATGAAGCAATGTGAAAAACAGTTCCCTGGACGTTTATTCTTGGCTGGGGGTCAGCCTGAAAACTTTACTTTAGTAGTAGTAATAGTAGGTGTCGAGCCCGGTGGCGTGGTGCATTCCGCCTGCGCCTCGCGACCGGAGAAGAGACACATAGGTGCGCGGGTTTGAGCCCCACCGTTGTTGCACATGATTTGAATTTATGGGGGCCGTCCGTCTATGAAGCAATGTGAAAAGCTTCTTGCTGCGGGTCAGCCCGAAAAGTATATACGTAAGTAATAGTAGGTGTAGTATGTATTTACTATATTTATATATATATAGTTTTTTTTTACAGAGGCTAAGGAACAAAAATGCATAACGCACACCCTTTGGTCTGGATAGTGTTGGACTCTCAAACCCACTAAAAACCTGGTGAGCCCCTACCAACATGACCGGGATGTTTGTGTATTACTTCAGTACATGAGGCATGCATTATAGTTTGTGGTATTACTTCAGTGCATGAGGCATATGCATATTCAAGCCATCCCGTGCAAGTAGGCCGCTATGTACGCGTGGGGGGAAGGGGGGTGGTGTGGTTTTACTGGACGGGGGACGGTGGTCATCATCGAGGATCACCGTCGACCCGATCATTCACTCAGTCGAGAGTCGAGTTCGATTAACAGACCAAACGACTGGCCGGTTTGTTCGGCGGTCGGTTGGCGGGCCGGCGGGCAGACAACCAGAGAGGATCGACTGCCACACAGACAGACAGATCAGCGGCGGGAAAGGAGGGCAAACAGTGGAAAGAGTAGTCTGTCCTTCCTGTATGTCTATTCGCGTTAGCGCTAGAGAGACACACAGAGAGAGAATGATGGAGAGGGTAGCCGCGGTGGGTGCATTGTTCATTGTTTTGGGTTCGCCGTTCAGCGCTCAGCAGCTGGCCGCCTGTGGTGCGGCAGCGCCGCCGTCTTGTTGTTGTTGTCATTGCTACTGCTGCTACAGCTGATGCTACTGATGCTTCTGCTTCATTCAGCCGTCGTCAGCGGTCACTCTTTAGTCAGCACACTCAACGAGACGAGACCGACCGACCAACCAACCAACCAACTATAACCAGTGACAACAGTAACAGCAGCTGCAGCAGCAGCAGCAGTGGTGGTTGTGCTGGAGTTGGTGTTGGTTGTGGTAGTGGTGGTGGTGGTGGTGATAGCGGTAGCGACAACGACAACGACAGCGACAGTGAGGAACGCGCGACCCTCGAGACCCAACAGAGCCAAGAAAGTACGTGTATATATCGCTGGCATGACGGTGTGCAATGTTCTCCATACAATGTTCTTTGTCTCTGTCCTTCTCTGTGGCTAGAAATGAGGTGTCCTGTCAGCGGCGGAACGCGCCGATGGCGCACGACGCGACAAACGTGCAGCATGTCGTTACCAAAAAACAACATCGTTCCTAGGCCCGCAAGGCTAACTTACTCGAATTGTCGCAATTATCGCAACTACAAATGTCTGTTGGATGATTGGCAACTGGGATCGATCTATGACCGATTGATCCGGTCAAACCGCCATCCGGTCAGCCGGTGGTGGTGGTGGTGGTGGTCAATCGATCGTTGACGATTGAATCGGCGGTCACAACAACGACCAACAACGGCTCTATGATGAACGCCGCCGCCGCCGCAGCTGAGAAAAAAACGTCTACTGCATTCTTACGAAACCATGCTACTAAACCAGCTAAAAAGCTACCGAACTGGTTGGTGTGTTCGACACGTTTGTCTGGCTGTCACGGCGACGTCAGAGCAGTCTTTGCTGGCTCTCAGGCCAGACAGACGGTCGATCGTCCGATCCGACACCGGCTCATCACATTGTGATCTTTTCTTTTTAAGTCACTTGTACCCATGGAATGAAGTAGATTTGAGATATGGGCAACGGTGACATAAAGCTGCTCATTATTTAGAGTAGTTTAGTTGATTGACTCCCTTGGTGCTTGAAAATGTGCATCTGCTTTCATCGGATTTGTTTTATCTGTTTTTGTATATAGTCTTTATATCAATTGTAACGTTACGCGTTACGAGTTAACACCGGGGGTTCTAGAACGCAGCGTACGGCGCCGCCGGGGGGGGGGGGGGGGAGTGCGGGAACTACAACACGAGGAGGCGAGAAGGTTTCAGATGAGCGGACGTGTTCTGCATAGCGCAATAGAGCGACGAGAGGATTGTCGATGGGGACCGGAACCCACCATTGCTTTGGTCGATTTCTTTGGATAAGATATACCGCGGCGTGCTTGCACACCTTCTCCACCTCCCTGCCCGAAAAATAACATGCGCCAGACGCCGCTCGCGAATCGGTCGAAACCATCGATCTCATCGGTTTGTGTGTGTTTCGTACAGGAATACCAGTGAGTTGGATGAGGTTTCGCTTGGGTGCGTCGAGCGGACCGTGTCTCTTACCACTCACTGCCACTGGCAACTGTACGCCTTCGTTAAGACATAGCTGGTATTCCTGCTTTTTGTTTTTCTGTAGAGCACTTTCGACTTCGATGCGCTTCAGTTCTCTGGCTGTCCTGGGACTGTCTCCTCTGCGTAGTGTTTTAAGACAGACTCAGTGCGTGTGGGGGTCAACTGATTCACCGCATGCTGCACACGGAAAAGAGATTATTATTATGTTATTATTATTACTAGTATTGTTATTATTAATAATATTTCCCAAATGATACAATTGGAGAGTGTGAACGTCTGCTAGAGTTGAATTGTTTTATTGTTCATTGTCCGGTTTAGCGCCTTATATTATATTATTGTTTTCATTACCTATTGATAATACAATAAATAAATAATTTAGTTAATGATAATTTATTAATATCTACAATTAGAGCTATTACAATTTCAAGTAATGGCACTGGAGCACTGATGCAGCGACCGATGGCCGAATTTTGGTCGATTCCGTGCAGCCGAGCAGGCGTCGTTGTTGAAAATTCGTCGCTACGGAGAGTCCGTGACGTGCGAAAGGCGTGTGACGTCGACCTCGATGTTGTCGCGCTGTTACGCACGACAACCGAGAGAACAACATCGTGACTCATTAGAAGCGGGGGTGGGTGTAGACGGGGGGGAGACGAGTGCGCTGCCCCCGTTAGAAGACGAGCTTTCGTAGGCCACTAGGGCCGCTCACGCAAGTGGAGGATGCACAATCGCCGCCGACCCAGTGGAATCATCCACGCTGTATTCGCGAACGCTGACAAGCAAGACCTAAAACACACGTATATATATATATATATATATATATATATATATGAACGCAATACGAGTAGTAATGATGATTGTCAATGCTGCAATCATCGGTTGATAGCATCCCGATTCCAGTAAACAAAAATATGGACAAACTAAGCAGAATAGTTTTCCTTGGACATATGATGAACGCGGTCACCATGGTCAGTGGTCTCCGAAACAAAGGCTACAGGAACCACGTCTAATGGATACCAGATGTGAATGGCTGAACCAGATTAATATATGGAAATGATATATATAATATTTTAGCAGATTTTTTTAGATGTTTGTCTATTCTTGTTTTAACAATCGAGTTTCTTTGCTGCATATATTTTTGTCATTTTCTTTGTTTTGATTCAGCGCAGTAAAATCGAAAAAGCAACAGTGTGTTGCCTCTTGGCAAAACCCTTACAATCAGATAACTATTGCGGAATTATAAGTAAATGTCGGTCGTTAGTTGTTGGGCTGTTATTCGCGTATTCCACTCGACTCGGTTGGTTCGACCCTCAGCCCGAACCCCTTCATGTGGGGCCACGGAAAACGGAGTCTTGAATATGTCCGCCGCTGTTCGGAAACCACTGGCCATCTTCTGAACGATGGTGGTGCATGATCGATCAGCCCTAACCTGACGGTATTATCTATGCGCAAACGAATGGGTTAATACGAACAGACAGCTCTGCATGTGAGTGTTTGTGTAGGCGTGCGTGTTCATCGAACCTTATACATTCGAATGTTGTCGCTAGCAACAAGCCAAAACGTGGAGGAAAGGGACTGCCTTCCATTCTATATACTAAGTATTTGACATCAACTCCCTAACCCATGGCCAGTAGGTGCTCCGTCTTCACTATTAAGTAATTTAACTTGCAGTGGCAAGTAGTATTATACCCAAGTACATCAAAAACATATATATTTTATTTTATTTTTTCATAAACGGTGTCCATGGCCAGACTCAGCTGGTGCTGTTGCAGGTAGATGTTTTTTATTTCGTTTTATGTCGTACGAATTTTTTCCATTTGGTTACTGAATGCATTAAGCTTCTGGCGACGTATTATATATGGTGCTTTGATGCTGCTCGACACTGAGTACGGCTCCATCAATTTCCATCGTCTTTCTATTCTCATAGCAACTCGCGGCAACGGTACGCGTATATCTATCATTTGGTCTGTATCAATGTCGTTATATGTTGTTTATCGTATTATCACAGTATCGAGTGCAAAACCTCTTAAGAAGGTTGGATGGATCCTGGTGACGGATGCTTTTCGCTGTTTCTTTTCTCTCGCCTTTGATTATATAAGGAAGAGGTCAAGTTGGTGCCGTGCTACAGCATGGCCCCGGCAAGCACCGTCGTCTGGGAGGGAGCCGGCCTATAAGAGTTGGCTACAGCGCTGCTAAGACCACCGTCGAACAGCATTGACGGTAGCAGACCAGCACAAGGATTCATACATCTGCTATTTTTATTTGTTTTATTGACCTTGTTGCTTGACGAATTATCGATGATTTTGTTCTCGTTGGATTCCGAGTGTTTACATTGATATTCCTTGTTTCTGAAACCCTGTGCAAGCCGCTTCGATACATAACATGACTTGTTTTTTGTTTTGTTTTTTTCGTGAGGTCCGGAGAAAATGCTTTATGCACACCCAGGGTTGACGCAGAGCAGCGCGTGGGTAATGTGGGTCTCCCCGATAGTATGGGGTTACTCACTAAAAACCTTTAGTCCTCACGTTTACCCTCCTAGGATTCAGTACTGTTTGCTAATTCTTCGAGGATATTAACATGACCTGATGAGCATTTGACGAGCTAGCCGGTCTAGTTCAATCTTAATGCTGGAAGGAGCGCGACTTCTGCCGTGTCTGTTGCACGCTGTTGCAACAGCTTAGTAACGGTAATCGTATTGACAGTACTAGTCGCAGTGGCAACTACCCCAAAAAGACAGGCATTCAGGGTCGGACTACCTTCATAAGCGCTGCCTGCTTTCACGATGTTATGTTTTACAAAATATGATACATATACGTTTATTTGGTGTCACTGGGTTCTATAAGAAACAAGTTTTTGGCATCTACCCGTTATATGTGGTGTTGAACGGGATTGAATCCACAACTCATGACACCATCAGAATTGCAGAACATCTCCTCCACCGCACACACACACACATCTTTTCGTCTTACGTCTTACTGGCAACTAGTTGCCAGCACTTGTTTTCTAAATGGAACGCACTTGTGCACATCCACGTTGGCAAGTAAATTACCGACATTACCATACAATTCGATTGTACATTGCCGATAGCGCGCCTTTCGAACGAAGATCTTTGGGACTTAGATTATCTAGCTTAATATAAACATGAAATTCAGATTTATATTAAGCTAGATAGTCCAATTCCCAAGTGTTTTCGCTCAGAGTATTATTTATTGGCATGATACCAGTAATGATACCAGTAACCACTACTAACACCATATATATATATATATATTATTTATATATGCCTGCAAAATGTTGTGTATAGCGTTGCGCACTATTCTGATCGAATGGTTGATGCACAATTTGTACCAACCTTGACTAAGCCTGCGTAATCGATTCTTCAGCTGGTTGGTGCAAGGGTTCACGATGGGCCAGACACTGTCCGAGCCAGTCACCGTCAAGGAGACTTCCTGTTGCGGCAATGAACTACTCAAGGTTGGTACTGGCTTTACGATTATGGGCTTCATAAATCGTATTTTTTTTCCTGCTCACTTAAGTTGTTTCCTGTTTACCATTCACGATTCAGGAGTTAAATAAATGTTACTTTACTTGCGGTCTGCTAGAGACACGGCCCAATTTTGATCTCCGTTCGTGTGAAACAAACTAACTAACCATCTATCGATGTTAGAAAGTTAGTGTTTTTTTTGTGGTTATTCTCCAGTACACTGGGTAGGGCGACGTGTTTTAGGGCAGGCAGCGGTGGTAGAATCTCCTAAGGTGTAATGTGCAACACGATAATGGCAATATCTATATATATATATATATATTGCATCCTGTCATGATTTATTTGTTGTGTACCGAATTTGCTTATATCGCTGCTGTTGTTGTTGTTTTTGATTGACATGATTGTCGCCGCTTTCACCGCTGCTGCATTGTCGTCATCGCTGCTGCGGCTGCTGCTGATGATGATGATGATGCGGCACTGTTACCTGTGCGCATGGTGTCCGTGTATGTAAATATCTACCGCCGTACGTGGCACAGGTGGGTGCGTCCTGCCTTCAGGGTTGGCGAATCAACATGGAGGATGCCCACACGCATCTGCTTAGCCTACCCGATGATCACAACGCGGCGTTTTTTGCCGTCTACGACGGTCACGGCGGTGCTAAGGTAGCCAAATACGCCAGTTGCCACGTACACAGGTAAGACGTCGTTTAACGACTCTCATGCGGCTCTGATATATATATATATATATATATATATATATGAGTAAAAGCAGTGGAAATATGCAACGAATGTATATATATATATATATGAGTAAAAGCAGTGGAAATATGCAACGAATGTGTATATATATATTTATAGTTAGAAAGGACCTGGTCGATATTACAAAGAAGAGGTTGTCCCAATAGAAAGCAAATACTCAGTAGGTAACATATATGCTGCCGCTCTAAGCGCCCCTGATATAAAAGGGTGACATGTGTTTTTAGGTATACATGCCAAGCGAACAATAAGTCAATCATATACGTATATATATATATATATATAGAGAGAGAGAAGGTATATGCAGTTTTTTGGGGTATAAGATAGTGAAAATGCAAAAAACGTACGTAATGTCGCTTAATTCGAGGCTCATATAAGTCATCATCTTATTATATTACAGAAAAATTGTCGCCCAACCAGCATATCAAGAAGGAAATTACGTTGAAGCAATCCAACAAGCATTCCTTGAGGTCGACCAGGATATGCTAAATGGTATTGACATAACGCCCGCAAATGGCTCATTTAGCTTTTATGAACCTATTCCAAGAACGTATATATGTATATATGTATATATATATATATATATATATATATATCGGGAGATCGAAAGATCGCAGAGCTACACCGAGACATCTTTCTTTTTATTTGGTCGATTTTGCGACAAACAAGAGCGTATGAACAATCATGAACGAAGTTTTCACGTTGAATTGAAGCGTTTTGGGGTCAGGAAGGTGACTGCGACTTTTGTTTTAAAATTGCTGAATTTACTTCGAACGCAAGCACTTCTCGGTGTTTTAGAGAATCATCCTAGATGGGGAGTCATAGGTGTATTGCTACGATATGGAATCAAATGCCTAATGTTTGCAGTGGTGTCTTAAAAAAAGCACCGACAATAGAAACACAAAACTGGTCCAGCAACAAGGTGATCCTGATCATTTGTTAGGACTAGAGGGACAATCATTCGCAAAAAAATGACACGTGTGTTCAGTCGAGGGGAATATATCTTTGAAAAGGACAATCAGTCTTGGCAACTAAGTGAATACCCATAAACGTTTGTTAGCAGTGTTTGAATATTGCGTGAAGATTGCACGAATAGTAGACAATATATAACACCCCAAAAAAATCCATGAAATCCGAGCAATCAGCTTTATTGTTTTTATTTGTTTGGTGTGATGTGTTGCCTGGTCATGCGAAAGTTGTTTCAAGTAGTTGTTTTATGTCGTTTTTGCGATTTCAGATGATGTTATGAAAGAGGAGCTAGCTGGTTCAACCGGCGTTGTAGTTCTCATCAAGAGAGGTATGTTTGGTGGGTATCGAGTTCGACTGCAAAATGACTGGATGGATTGCAGTATGTATTGCATGTGATAATAGTAGTGGTGTGGGGCTAATGAGCTTGTCATGTTTGCCATCTACCAAGGTGTCGCCGGTTCAATCCCTGTTGCTGATCGAAGTTTCTTATGAGCGATGATCATTTAGAATAGATGATAAATCATGCCGCTAAGAGTCAGCGATCAGTGCTTCTACAAGGCCTGTTGGGGAAAACCCTAGATATCTCTATCAGGGGTGCTTATGCTGCCGCTCTAAGTGCCACTTATATAAAAGGGAGACATGTGTAGGTATACATGTCAAGCAAATCATAATTCATTGATCCATACTGTTCTAGGCGTCCTAAGGCAATGACGGCAAATATTATGGAGATTGGATGATTCGTCTTCTTGATCGTTTTCGACCAATGTCTTCTTTTATGTTAGGGGTGGAAAACGCATTTACGCACATCCACTGATATAATGGCGGTTAGTGTGGGGCTAAAGGTAGGGGAGAGGGTACATGGCTCACTCTAATCCGAGCGTCGACCAACGTCTATGGTAATACAAGTCTAGTCTAAATCGTAGTGCACTTTTACCACTCGAATGTCATAGGGGCATATCAGGGTAGGACAGATAGCATTGTCTTGGCATCTACACTTAACTACGTTGTAAAACGCGAGCTGAACTTGACGTCGACTCTGCTATGAGTTCTAATGTACACGCCGTTCGTTTTTGCTCACATCCTCAGATGATCCTAAATCGCTTGGCACGTTGTACTGTGGTAACGTGGGCGATTCACGGGCCGTGTGCTGCGTTGCCGGCCGAACGGTACCGCTTTCGTTTGATCATAAACCGTCGAACAAGGAGGAAGCTCGGCGGATTAATGCTGCAGGCGGATGGGTTGACTTCAATCGCGTCAATGGTAATTAAGAGCGAAAAGCGAAATCGGTAGACGAATTCGAATATGCTCAGATTTTTGAATAGCATACGCTCGCCTAGAACGACAGCTGCAATATTGCGGGCCTAAAGTCTATGTGATGGAACTGCCTACCGTTACGTTCTCAACGACCTATGCAAAGCACACACCGAAGAGTTAGACGGACCACGCACGAACAATTAAAATAGCGAATTCATTATAATAAGCTAAGGCTTCTATATAGAGTGTGTGAACGTTCGACACGGAAAATTGTTGGCAACAAAACTAATTTTAATTAGAGGAGGCAGACTTGAATGCTCACCACATGAATATTTGTTTCATGGCTAACGTCAAGCAATGTCATATGCTTGATATCGAGTAACGATGCACGTGCTTGAATAAGTCAGTCAGACTGATTGCTTAGGTTAACGTTTTGCTATATTTTCAGGAAACTTGGCACTTTCTCGAGCTTTCGGTGATTTCGTCTTTAAGAAGAACGAAAAGAAACCGGCTCATGAGCAGATTGTGACGGCATTTCCCGATGTTACTGTTGAACCGGTGAGAAGAGCCAGCAGATGTTGTAATATTGCTTAAGCACTTAATGCACAAATATATATATATATATATATGTGTGCTGAGAAAAAAGTTTTCCTGCTTAAAGGAATGAAGCACGGGAGGCGTGTTTAGATGGGGATTTATAAGTGACATTAATTTGACCCGTCTGCTGAAAGGGCCGAGCGTTGGTAGTTAGCTTATGAAGCGCGATGGGGTTGCTCAGCATGGTTCTGGCGCTAAAGCCATAGACATCATAGTGGGCGGGGGGGGGGGGGGGAAGAAGTTGTACAACCGGTTCAAAATTTGCGGCACATTAGTGAACAGCGAACCGCGTATCGATACTATTTTAACAAGTCAAATTGACAGTGTTTTTGACCAAGTACAGGCTTTGCTAATGCAGGATTACCGTATCACATTATGAGAACTTGCGGACAGAACTCGGAGTAAGCCATGAATTCATACTCTTCATTTTGGATGAAGATTTGAGTTTAAAGTATGTCCACCATAATCGTGCCGAACCTGCTAATGATGCGTGCTGCGTGTGTTATCTATCTCTTAGTAAGGTGTGGGCCGGCAGTGGAAACAATCAGTCAGGCTTAGGTTACCGAGAACAAAGCTTAACATTCTGAACACAACTTTTCCAAATACTGTATTCGTATAGCTTACGCCAGATCACGAGTTCGTTGTCCTAGCCTGTGATGGTATCTGGGACGTGATGTCCAACGACGAAGTTGTGGAGTTTATCCGAGTTCGTCTCGCTGAAAGGATGGAGCCAGAAATCGTAAGTATAAGGTCTGTTCTATCTATCGGTATATTAGGCAATACTTTAGTGTCCTGATTATGCTTCACCGCTGCTTTAATGTCGCTCTGTATAATTATTAGTATATTTTTTGCCGTTCAATTCAATATTTGCGATTGTGAGTGGGGGGGTAGTGATCCTTTGATTGGTTGATAGTGCCCGCTTGAAGATACTGTGGTGGTGCCCCTAAGGAATCGGATCTCTCTTGGGCTTTCCGGCTGACTGTGTTCGATTTGCTAGCGTCATCGCAGAACATAGGTCCTCACTTAGCTACGGCCGAGGTTAAAACTCACGGCTTGACGCGAGCCATCAGGCTGTCGTAGTCTAGTGGCTGTACCGTAAGTTGGCGACCTGGCTAACCCGATTCGAGGCCCGCTTTGGGCCAGAAGGTTTCAAATACGTACTGGTCATCACATTTGATGAGAAAGAGCAAAACGTGCAAGCAATCCGCCGGTCGATGACGACACAGAAGCAGATGACGCGCGCAGCCCGGCGCCTAGAGGCAAGAGAAATGTCTCGATGACGTCACAGTTATCGTGCGAGGAAATCTAACTAGATAAAGTTTTTGGGCTGACCCTCAATATTTAACGTCCACGGGACTGCTTTTCGCGTTGTTTCATAGACGGACCCCCATAAATACAAGTGTGCAACGGTGGGGCTCGAGCCCGCGCACCTTTGCGTCTTCTCCGATCGAAAGGCGCAGGCGAATGCACCACGTCACCGGGTCAACAAGGAAATATAATTGGGCAAGAAGCAGAATCGTTGCGATATCGTTGAACTTAGAGGGAGATCACGAAAAATGCGGATTCATAATGTCACGAAGGGGCTTCGCTTCAAACCGAATTCCAGGGCGATCATTTTAGGTGGTGAGATATGCAACATATGCAACTTTATGGCGGCGGTCAAAGCGATGCGATATCAGACTCGAATGACACGCAACGAGAAATTACTTGCAGAGGTAGACAACGACGAGGGTGCGGTAGCTCTTTTGCAGTTGAAAGCGCCTGCAGGAGTACCGGTTACCAACCGCGAGGCACGTTTGTGCATCATTACAGTGCTTCCGATTCAACAAATTTGAACACGTTGCGAAAAGCTGCGAGCCGAACAAACAGAGGATGTCGCTACGCATTACGGCGCTATCCATGCCGGCCGTCACCATGATTGATCTTACGGATCTCGTGCGGAGTGGCCCCGCTAGTTCTCTGGGAACATCCAACGCCATCCGCTTGATCGAAGCGATGATATGCTATGACCAGCCAGCCGAAGGAAGCTGGTCTTTCTCGAAGTCTCGAGCTCCACTAAAGGGACTGCCCACCCATACGGCTATCACAAAGCGCAGAAGCAAACGTTTTGTATGGCTGATCGCCCCGGCAAGAAAGACCGGGGGCTTGACCCATCGCTCTAGGATCCAACGATACAGGATCCGGCAATGAAAATTGTCCTCGAAGCATATACATCGCCGCCTCGAAGAACAGATAAGAACTCGTCAGCTGGCATACGGCAAGAAGTCAGGAGCCATGCTTCTTCAATTCTGCCAGCATGCGCCTGAGCTCTAAAGGATCGCCCACTTTTCGTATGCAAAATCCACACCGTTCTGGTTAGAGAAAGACACATAATTTTGGCGTCCGGTTTTTAACAAGAATAACCGCTGTTTTTTTTAGCTTTCTCCTCCAGCCGATCTTTTCCGGGTGGGGGGTGAAAAGTAACCTCGTCGAACTATACTTAGACGACCTCATGCTGGACGACCCTGACCCGGACGTGGTCTCCACAGATCCTCGAACCACACTGGAATCAGCTGGAATAGGAGAACTCAAGAGGATTGGAGATGAACTCCAGTAAGTGCGACTTGGTTCACTGAGATGACGAAGGATGTTGAAATACAAGGCGCCACCACGTTCTTCGTCGACACGCTCCCAGGCGACCAGACTTGTCGCAAGGACAGTCTGGAACTCCTCGGTGCCGCTGTCTTCCCTCAGGGAGCACCTAGTTTCGTACGCCGCATTGCGCCCTAATGCACGCTTGTTTGCACGTGCAGCAAAAAGAAAGCCACCTGGTGGCTTTTTTCTTGCTGCATCATTCGCTCGGTGTGCAAAAGGTAACTTAAGTCTAGCGTTAAAGATACCTGCAGACCTCCAACAGCTTGAGTCGGTTCCGCTGCGATGTGCGCAGGCGTGTCTGTTTCCCTCGATATCGATCGCACAATCCTAACTTCAGCTGTCGGCAAGCCTCGGTGGGCTCTGGCTTAGAGCTCCTCCAGCCTAGGCCTGCCTGGATTTCTGTTGTCGACGCCTGCCAGAAAATGAATCGAGTCCTCCTCGAATAGGACTCTTCAGTAGCTCACCAATACGAAGTTCTTTACCTTCGGCGACTCAGGACCAGAAGAACGAGATAGCAAGCAATCGACGTGGGACAACATTTCCCTGGTGCAAGTCTCGAAAGCTTCCTAACCGCAAGCCTGACGGACTCGGTCGGTTTCGCCCACACACCAAGACCGGAGAGCGGTCTTTGGCTGAACGTCCAGCCAGATGACAATCTTAGCATAGCACTTTCAAACCCGGAAATCAGCGGAAACATTAGACCGGACGGCAATACCCTGGGCCATGGGGAAAGCGCTGATCTGGGACGTGTCCAAATTCATTCGACCCCCACGATCTCCCGCACGGTAGCCGGCGTTGCACCTAGAGTGGAGAGGGACAAAAGCCCTTCATTACGAAGCCTTGAGAAGCCAGCACACCATCTGTTAATCATTCATCAGAGGCATCAGGCTCTTGGGGACGGGAGGCCATGGACATAAAGAGGACAATCGGTCAGACCATCGAGAAGTCGAACGAAGCATTCCTGGAGCAGCGCGCATTGCTTTAGAAGTTAGCAGAAGAATGATTCTTGACACGCCACCGAAGAGGAAATGGCTGCAGGAACTGATATATATATATAATTTAATCTGTTCATTTATCGACTGGCAAGAATTTGGTAACAAAAGAAGTTCTCTGTTAAATAATAATAATTTATAATTATAGTTCTTAGTGGTTTTTCATGGCCGTCGGTACGAATGCTTGCTTTAATTATCGTTCTGCTTATGCTGTGGATGTTGATGTCGGCGCCCACTTACAGATATGCGAGGAGCTAATGACACGTTGTCTAGCGCCGGACGCATCGATGGGAGGCCTTGGCTGCGACAACATGACCGTTGTACTCGTCTGCTTCCTGAACGGCCGAAGTTTCGATCATTTGGCAGCTAAATGCTCGAGGCCTATCCAGGAACCGACGGACTATCCGCGTACGATCGGTCTGCCCACACACAAGACGGGCGTACAGGGCGCCACTCCAAACGCTCTCATCCAGCAAGGTGGTGGAGTCGCGGTCGTCGGTGTGGCGGGTAGCGGCGGCGGCAGCGGAGGCGCCGGGCTACTAGCAGGTGCAGTCGCTGCCGGCACAGCTGCCGTACCCCACGTCATTCCGCCAACGCCCGGCAACAACGACTCAGGTGCCTAACAGTCCGATCTCGGAGGAGATTGTCGAGTACCCCGGTTACGCCGAGAGCGCCCACTACGCGGAGAGTGTGTACACGTTCGAGTCCGAACAGGTCGTGCCTGTGCCTCCGCTGGCTGTGCCGTCGACGTCATGCCCAGACGCAGACTGGCGACAGCCGCGCCTCGAGTCGTCCCGACGAAGTGAAGTCGCCGGCGGAACGGCCGCTGGCCGACATGAGTGAGGCGCCAAGTGAAGCCGAACGCTCGGCGGCTTGAGGACGCGCTTGCAGGACTGTGCCGATGCCGATGCCGACTCACGACGATGAAAATGGCAGAAAAGCGTAGCCTGAACGTCGTCGGCACCACACCAACGTCAGCCTGTTATGTATTTCCGACGATTCGTCTCTCGTGTCTTTCTGGGATAATTGCCGAGCAATCATCACGGTTGTTGCTTCACACAAACAACTAGACGAAACCCAGAATAGGTACCCCGATCTAGATATGAATCCTCCTTGATCTCCTGGAAGGCCACATCTCCAGATGGCTGCTTCTCTATTGCGCTTTTCTTAACCATCACGTTGTTGTTGCCATCTTCGATCTCGTTGTCGCCATTCCAGCCAGCATAATATGGAGGCTAGTGGGGGTACTAACCGGTATTACTATCACGATGACTACTACCTCAAATGTTGCGGAACAGTCTAGCCAAACGGGAGGTAAGCAAGTGTGTTTGATCACTTGTTCAAAGAGCACATTTTCTGATTGACGTCGAACGGAAATCATGTATACAGAAGGTGGAAATAAACTAACGAAAAAAAAGAAAAGGCCATTGCTAACGACCACTGTGGGCACAATTCTTCCCCTTGAAACCCTGTTGCAATATGGGTGGCAAAATAGGAACGAGTTATTTGACGACGCCTTGGATAGAACTTGTAAGTCTTGCCTGAGGAAGTGTGTCGAATGTAAGAGTGCTAGTCACGATACATTCCTCTACATATATATATATATATATATATATATACATAGTAAATAGTTTAGAGTTGTCGACTAAGCAAAAACAATTATCCTTACCGCACGCCTTTTTTGTTTGCTAGTGCATTTCGTTTCCTAAAACGTATGCTACACATAATGAAGCCCATTGATGTAAAGTGTGTTTGCACAAGCCTTGAAACGAGAATGTCACGGTCTTCAACGACGAGAGGAAGGGTTGGTAACATCTGAATCAGTCCAAAGATACGACCATCTCCCTGTACTATAAACAACGTTAAGGTCAATAAAGCGGTTTTGATGAAAAGGTTTGAAATGTGTGTGCTAAGATTTACGCTTCAGGTTTCGTTCTTACTCTTAAATGAGCATGTAATTTTACTCACCTATAAGAAGCTTCGTGATATTTACCTGCATGTGAATTGCCCTAAGAAACGTTATTTAAATGTAATCATAGAAAAGTAAAAACAAATGCGTAGAGTTACCTGTTTATAAATCAATTACGCTAACCCTTTAGACCATGTGTGTTTGTCTTCTAGCACTAGAATATAGTTACAACCAATGAAGACCTTAATTACCTTAAGTATGGTATATAAGAGCCACCGTAAATCTATGATCAGGAACTGAGCGTCTATTCTTGCGGCCGAACGCTCACATTTACCTAATCGTATGTAGACGATTTGTTACGGCTGCCCAAAATGTGAGTTTTCTCAATTTAACCCTTCAGTTGTTTTTGATGTATCTGTTATTCGACCTGTCAACTTCAGAAATGCCATTTTATGTTCAGATAACGTGTTAGTTGCTCACTGCGACTAAACTCAACACCGGGTCCTGCACTGTCGTTGCTGGTGTAGGTTTTCCTTCATGTCATTATAATTGTACGCAACTACTATAAACTCATGTACACAGACGACAACATCAATACATGCCTGGAAGTGAAAAGCCTTTATTTTGCTTTCGTTACATAAACCGTTTCATTATTTCAAAACATCAGTGATTTCTATTAATAAGGCGGTGGGGCGCACTTTAAGGTCTTTGTTGAGCGTTTCTCATCATATAAACGCTAGTATGACCTTAGTGTACTTATACCATAAAGACAATGGCTGTGAAATTTAGAGCAGAATGTCTACGAAGTGAGTACTTTATTTGACAATGCTGGTAAGAAGCCGCTTTGTGAAGCTTATGTACGATTCTGCACGAGTTGTTGAAATAATTCGATTAAGGTTGAAGACACCGCGTACAGTACCATTCAGAAGCTTTATCTCAAAATGGGAAAATAAAGTTGCACACGTATGACGGGAGGTTGGAGGTTTGGATATTTTCAGTGCCTTCCCTCTCTGGTCTGGTGGTCCTTCGTATGACAATCGCCACGTTCATACCAGATACATTGTTCACGTCTATCATCACCTGGGCTGTTCAAATAAGAATTTTTACGAGGAGTACACATTGTGCATATGTCGACTGTGCTCTCAAGCGTGTACGAAGTATGACGCGTCTGTCTGCCTGGCCGTAACAGAAAGATCGCTGCACTGACTCTCTTCAATGACATGCCGAGAGCAGGTGACAACAGTAAACGTATCCATGTTATATGCTTGCTCAAAATGGGTTAGAAAAGTGTGATGATGATGATACGGCCATGTTCAAGGATTTTGCTCAATGGAGGTTGCATTTTCTTCTTAGCGACAGCTGTATTTTCCAGCTGGATAAGCACAGTGCATGTCAAGTCGGCAAAGCTTTCATAGTCCGAGGTACCTACGCGTTAGTTACACTAATTTATCTAAATGTCACTGCAAGCCTGACCGGCGTCGTTAGGCTTGCAGCGAAATGTGTTTTTCGTTCTGGTCGGACTAAAGACACTTCATTGCTTTATCAAGGCTATGATATGATTTTGCTATACCGAGTGTTCTGGAGTCGCTAGTGTTGGCGAAAGTTGCTCGGAAGGCAGATAATCCGCGTCGGCATAACATTTCCTTGAATTCGCGTTATTAAACTTTATAAAACAAAACACGCCAAGTTGCCAATGAGCAACACGACAGATTCCATTACACTTTATAGTGTATTAAACGCAAGCATAGCTTGGATACTGTTTACTTTCAGTTCGAATTGTCACCTGGATCATAGATAGCCGTGAAACCACTGGCATATAATCACCCGCACCCGTACATAGTATGGGGAATGTAGGATAGCAGTAGTTCGTTAAACAGCGCGGGCATAGACACCGTCGGTTGGCGGCAATGCCGAAGCAAGCTAAATACATGGTGCCAAATAGAAGATTCCGCCACCCTACTAGAGAAGACGCGGGAAGTCATTAAATACGCGGACAATTTGTGAGTATATAAGGAGGCATGAGAATAAATGAGTCAGTAGTCGTAGGTGCGAGCCAGGCAGAGGACGTGTGATGCTTAAGCGAGAGAATGTCGAATTCGTAACGGTCGCCTGCTAGTCATGGGGGTGGATGGACACTACAGGGAATAATATTGTCTTTGTTATTTTTTAAAAGAAAATTCACCGAAAGAGTAAGAATTACATTAGGAGAAAAGCGTGGCATCTCCAGGGCACAGTATAAGAGTGTATTGCCAGTAGTGCATTGGCGTCATGACACACAAGCTATCTAAGTGCATACAAATATACGCATAGTCATTCTAGCAAAACATTGTCTAGCGGTATATGGAAAAACTATAGTTTCACCATACCTGATTCTGAGCGAATGAAAAAGTGTAGGCAAGTTGAACCCCTGCTATATCTTCTAAAGAGCGCGTCGGCAACGCTTGCCTTAGAGATGTGCGGAAAAAACACTTATTGAAGACCCAGCTCTTAACAATACTTTGTTTATATTGGAGATTCTAGAATATATCAAGACTAAAAAGAGAATGGACATTTAGAACCACTTTGTTTACATATATGTATATATATAAATATATATATATATATATATATATATATATATACATATATATATATATATATATATATATATATATATATATATATATATATATATATATATATATATATATATATGATTTCACTTAAAATACCGGCCGGCTGTATGATGTGGATTCGCGGGCGGTTGGCGCCGGGCGGATGGCGAAAGTTTCAATCGTGTCCATCTCTGCGCAACTGACACGGATGCTTTGTACGCTTTTAAACTGGGCAAGAATGAACGCTGCTCTGTAGTCAGCTCGCATGGTTCGTATGAACCAGCGGACTATTGTCGTGTCGGGCATGTCGGGATCGACGTCGCGGCATAGTCGCTGCACGTAGTTGAGGTGAGCGATAAACGGGGCCTCGTGGTCCTGGCAGAGCTAGAACGAAAACATGTTTTAAGGAGGTTGTTTTTAATTCTAGACCATCTCCCGTCCCCTACGGGCTTGGAACTTAACCTGAAATATATCTTCAATGCACCGAGCGCCGGACATGTTAAGATATCTAGGGTTTCCCCAACAGTCTTTGTGGCAGCATGGCCGCTGACTCTCAGCGGTATGGTTTATCAGCTATTCTCAATGAGCATCGCTCCAAGAAACATCGATCAACAACAACAGGGATCGAACCGGCGACACCCCGGTAGATGATGAAGACCATGACTAGCGCACCATTAGTCCCACCTTAGACCACGCCGCCACTCCTGGCAGAGCTGTGTTAGCTTTTCATCGGCGACGATCGCCAACGTGCCGCCATCGCCAAGTCTCGCTAGAAACTCGTGCCGGATATCGGTTCATATGGTTGGCCTCGCTGTTCTTGGAATAGCGTCATAGCAGTCGGCGTCCGTGCTCTTTAGCGACAACGTCGCTACTTGTCATAGCTCCTGTTCGCTGTCGTAGCCGTTGATGTTGGTCAGTTCATTCAAATTCGCAAAGCCACTCTCTGGCTCGTGCGGCCGAGCTGCCGTCAAATCGAGGAAGCGGTGGCTGGGCTGCAAACATGGGCTGCCGAAATTGACGGTTGTCCTGGACGCGGGCAGTCGAATACCGGGACCCATGGTTACGGTTGATCTGGAAGTTGCAGCAGCAGCTGTAGTTGTCGTAGTGACGGTGTTGTGCGATTCGTGCGATTCGTGTGGTCATTGGCATCTTCCGCTGCCGCCTCAATTGGTTCGCCATCCTTCGGCAGAGGATGGCGAACCGAAGCAGCTCCACTAAATGTAACGATACTTGTTACGCTAAGTTAGCTTGGAAAATGTAGACTCAGTCAGACGGGTATTACAACGCGACGAACTTAGGAACGATGAACGACAACACACGGCGTACGTCTAGCGCGTAGCGCAGCCTAGCAAAGGATGGTTTTTAAGCCATGCCTCCTCGATCTATTTATTCACTTAAGGAGCGCCATAGAAATCGTATAGTAATAATGTTAAAACGATGGAATCGAACTTTCTCGAACATTCTAGATCTCGAATGTTCCACCTGTCCTCTTCTCTGATTGGTCGGTTCAAACTTCGCATTATCATAGCGTGTGTTGTCTTCGGAGGTGACATCGGCGTGGGTCAGGTGCGGAGGTTTGATGATGATGATGCTGCTGCCGACGTTATGATTGTGGCGCGACAGGTCGGCGGTGGCTCACGTGTCTTGTTGTCATTAGCATATAGCTTAGCGGTCTCAATCTTGTGGCTGGTGACGATTTCTTGCACGTTGGATTAGATGCTTGGTCGTTTCTCTTCCTAAGTTTCTCGTATTTTAGTATCCGTCTGGCTGAGTCTACATTGCCCAAGTTAACTTAGCGTAACAAACATCGTTACAATATTCTAATTATACAAATACGTATATTGAAAGAGCTTAGTATGAATATACATCAGGAGGGAGTATCGAAATGAGATTTGAAGTCTTCTTCGAGAGCGCTCCAGAGCAATTAGGTCACGGTGCGCACAACTTAATAACATTTGTTACTTTATGATTCCACTAGCTCAAAAGTTCAGAGTCGGCAATTCGTTCATGAACCTATATAGAATAATTGCAATGACTCGCTAGAATTGTTTCTGTCGGACCTTGTTGAACATTGAACTGTAGAAGAAAGCCCACATCAGTCCACCAACCAGAACGCGATGACTATGTAGACAGTTAGAGTGAATTGCGTCAAAGGCTATTAAGAGTTTCAACACACGGCTGTCAACGGCCATGTAAAATGGCACATGTGATAATCGAAACTATTATTTATTTTCCTTTATTCTTTCATATATACATGTGAATGTTTAAATCTACGGTGCCGATGGCTCACTCCTCATCTATCACTCGTGTCCGAGTGGGAGTCTTGCCCGACCCCTGACGCGAAGACGCGGGTCCATCCAGTCTTTCATAGTTTCGAGCACCGAAATCGCGTTGCCTCTCTGAATCTATAGGGAAAGCCGTTGGCAGAAGAAAGTGCCCGCCCTCTTGTCTATCGTAGCCTGCTGTAAAGCGTCGCCAACCTGGGAAATTAACGTCGTTGTGAGGGGCCCAGGACCACCCAGCGTCTCGAATGCGAAGGGTGAAAAGTGGAAAAATTGAAACTATTTCCTAACTTATATCATATTAGATTATATCGCGCGAACCATGAGCAGTCTCTTGTGAGGCTAGAAACGGTCGTAGTATAAACAATTCTGCATGATTAGAATCAAGCAACACGAGGCGAAAGCGTGACGCGAGGCGAAAGCGTGACGCGACGCGAAGTGACGTCTTATCTGTTGACTGTAGAAGTTGCCTCACTTGTTTCTTCCGATAAAAAACAAAACTAGAGGCGCACGTGCACCTTTCTCCTTTTCTATGGAATGATTCAGCTCGCAAGCGCTGTTGTCTTTAGAATCATACGCCGCATACAGAATAATAGAGCTAGGTAATAATAATAATAATAGTAGTAGCTAGGCAATATGCTGTCTATGAGAGTCAGTGGACGCCCTATTAACCAAAATATTAGTAAAAGGCAGAATGCTCCGAGCTTAGCATCTGTCCAGGTCCTTCCTCCTCCTGCTTTTAGGGAAGGTGGAAGCAAGGTCGACAATGTCGAGGTCCTCAATATGTACAAAGCCATTGCCTCAGAACCTACACTTACAAGATTTACTGTAGAACCTGTAGATTTACTGTATTGCCGAAGTTTAGCCCCTTTTAATGAACCGCAGGCTTGATTACGTGCGTCAGCTAAATTTAATTTTAAATGGGTATAGCGCTTGACCCGACCAAAATACACCAAGTTACGATATGTAAAAAGCTCAATTGTTGGGTACGTCGCCGAACCGATGTTTCCGGGCATCGTTCTACACTGTTGGTCGCTGCGACGGTATTTTCAGCTGGTCGAGCGCTCCGTGGTCTTCTAGGGCTTGGTACATCATGTTCCAGACCAGGTCCTGTAAGACTTTGGCGCAAGTCGACGAATAAAGTTTCTCACAAAGACGTAAATTGCAAAAAAGAACTCGCCCATAGCATGCCCATACCGAGTTTTTCTGTTAATAATACATTTTTACAATCTGTACACGTTCTTCTTACGCTGAGTAACGCTAGGAAAACTTTTGAATAATGCGAGCTGATTATTCGGTTATTCTGATTATTTCATAAAATTATGAAACGTTTAGAGCTGACTGGCGATCGCAAACCTCGGCCAGAGCAATTGGGAGTTACCAGGAAGTCGGGTACAGACGAAGTGCATTCTTCTGCATTTTCCCTGAGATAAAACGCTAGATATTTTAATATAGAATGAATTGCTTTGCAGTTTACATTTGTTGTATTAAGACCTTCGTACCTGAGACCGCGATTCAAGAGCAAGTATAGAGAGCAGCTAGGAAGCTTCCAACGCGCTAGTGTGGGCGCTCAGCTGTGCAAATCTAGAAAGCTTCTTCAAAGATGATCAACTCCACATAGATGTTGGTGGCACTTTGTGATGTTTATCTTTTATCTGGTTCTTGAGTTTTCCTTTATATTTCATCTTTCGTCGTGCTGATTACGAGAATTGCACTATATACAGATGATGTTGTGGGCACATACAAGTTTATCTGGCCCGCAGGATCTCTTGAAGAATATCGCACGAGAATCGCATTGAGATCAATACAAGAACGACAAACGTAATAAAGCTTGACGTGGCGAGCGTATAGTTCGTTCGAACAGATTGTTTCTCAACAAAATTTCCATAGATCTCGGCAATAGCTTCAAGTATCTCGGCATGCGTATCGACTTTATTGGAGTGTTGCGGCAGTAAGTTCACAATGAGATGGCAAAGAATCAAGATTCAAATCAATTAGATTCGTGAGGTACTCCGGTCAGCGGCCTGACAGCGAACTGACAGACACGGTTGTCAACGAGACACCCTATGGTGGGGCACGGGGCTATGGGTTTCTATGATGTGACGCCCATATGTATCTAGTAAAGTTTTTGGGCTGACCCCCAGCCGAGATTGAACGTACACGGGACTTCTTTTTCGCATTGCTTCATAGACGAACCCCCATAAATACAAATGTGCAACGGTGGGGCTCGAACCCGCGCACCTATCGATGTGTCTCCTCCGATTGCGAGGCGCAGACGAATGCACCCACCACGCCACCGGACTCGACACGCTCACATGTATCTGCGGGGGGCAGCCTGCGAGAAACACCACGGCATTAGCTGTACGGCGCTGTTGCTACTGGATCAGGCTCGACTGAATGTTTAGTCTGATACTGAAGTGTACATATGCTTATGCTTGTTAAGAGTATCTAATCGATTATTATTATATTATTATTTATTTACTAACACCCGCGCTGGGTAAGTGTGCTTATGTTACATCACAGTTTTCCACACAACAATCGATCTAGCGTTTTGCCAGTTCTCCAATGAACCGGACCGCCGGACAAACCGCGGCGTGGTATTTATCACATTTACTCCAGCATTCTTTGCATCGACATTCGTCTTGTGGTTTATGGAAGCCCTCCACTTTGCATAGAACGTAATGAAATCCGTGGGCTGCAAAGGCCGTTGTTAAATGGCGATCTTTCACCCCGCTAGCCCTATACCCAGTGCTTCTCATTGCTGCTGTCCCATAAATTCCTATGTCTACCTCGCAAATTTTAGTTCGCCAGTTTCGCATATAAACGTCAAAGGCGCACGCTAATCTGATCGATTATCGAGAGGCATAGACACACACAGACACACACACACACACACACATACGAGCACACAACAACAAGACGACACGGTAACATAAAACATACTCTCAGCATTTATTTCAAGAATGAATTGTAATCAACACGACATGTTCCCACAAAGTTTACATCGCCAACCACTAACTAGTTATCCGTCAGATCGTCAGGCTGTCGAAAGCATGTCCAGACAGACCGCTCATGATACATGTGCCACGTGCACGGTTGGCTATCTCCTCAGTCAGCAGAGGCCGGTCATCTCGGAACACGGCAGAACGATGCAGAGCGTCTTCCATACGCCGACGGCGAGCACGACATTGGTGGCATAGTCCACGTACTTCATTCGAGTGAGGTGACGCTTGGCCTTTTCGAGGTCCGCCGTTTCGCCGAGGACGTAGTGCCGAACGCCGTGGCAGTAGTTCAGCACATAGGTGGGCCAGTCGACGCTGGCCACGCTGAAGTTGAACTCGGCCTGGTCGGAGGCGCTGAGCTTTCGGAACAGCTCGCGCGTGTTCGTGTTGTCGAAGTGCCACTCGTTGGTCGAGAAGTACTCGAGCAGACCGATCGAGCTGGCCAGCCGCTCGTAGAGCCGCGACATCATGGGCTTTCGGCCGGTGCATCGGAGGATCGCGTCGATGAGGTGCGCCGGCACGTAGTGCTGCAGAAACAGTCGTGCCCGGTGCACGAGCTTGTTCGAGGTGATCCGCGGTTGCGGGTAGCGGACAATTGACATTGACGGAAACTGGTGCGGGTAGTCGATCGACTGCTCTACGAACATGCGCCTGCGCAAGCAACGCACCAATCACATCAACAACAATAACAACACAGCAACAACAACACAGCAACAACAACAACAAAGCAACAACAACAGCATAAACAACAACAACAACACCGTGTAAGCGACAAATTCCACACCAATACCTTGCAAGTCTCGTAAGATACGCCTACAGCTCAACGTCGCTTATTAGTAGTGCTGCTCGCGGTTATGTTTGCCACTTAAAAAATGGGACTAAAGTGGCTAATCTGTGTGATTCTCGAGGGTCAAGTCGATTTAAGCAGAATTCAAGTTTGTGGCTTACAACATTGCTGTCTTGTTTCGTTGTTGTTGTTGTTTTTGTTGTTTCTGCTGCTGCTACTGCTGCCGCTGCTGTCCTTACTGTTCCTGACTTTCAGTTAGTATAATAAGCACTAAAAGTAATAACTCTATTAGTAGCACGGCATAATACGAACGAATAGACGCACTACGAAATAAATATATAGTCCGCTCGTACTTATCCCACCGTCGATGGCAAGTCGTTGAGCGGAGTCATTGAGCCTTACCACTTGATCGGGTTTTCGCTTCCTGAGGTGACGTTGTATATTCGAAAGCCTTCGCCGACACGATATGCCGCTGCGAGAACGGCGTTGGCCACGAAGTCGACCGGAATCAGATCAGCGACGCAGTCGAGGTCTGTGTAGAGCGTCGTGAGCACGCCGGTGCCGAATGCGATCATCAGCCCGCTCGGACCGTTGTAATTGTCCACCCAGCCCGGCAAAGGCTCGTTTGCCGCACCTAGAAGATCGCGGCGGCGAGAGCAGCCGGCGACCAAGCCACAATGTAGTGCGGAATGCGGCATCCGCCTATTAGTTTGTGTTCGCCTTTCCTCAGGTCAGATCATACTTTACTAATTTCTAAGTCTGACGCTAGAGTGTCACACCCTTCAGTATTTGCCGAGGTAAGATTGAGCCGCTCGTATACAGAATTGAGAACTAATACGTCCGTCAATACAGAATCGTCCGAGGCATTAATATTGCATACTCTGTTCACGCTTCTTCATTTATTGTGATCTTCACCCATCTTTGGGCGTGAGAGAATGGAAAATTGATTTCTATATTAGTTTATTACATGTTTTGACTGCGCTGACTGAACAGCGAATAGTATATATAAATATATATATATATATATATATATATATATATATATATATATATATATGCTTCTAGCAACTTTTACTTCACAAGTTACTGTCATGGCAAGGAATGCTAAATTCCACCATGGCTGATCGGTTACCGCTGAAACGATATCGACAACTCGCTCCAATGGCCAGTGGCCTTTTGCGCCGCGCCTGACGTGACGTCCGATATCGAGAAGCAAATCCATTTCTTCGAAATGCTGATCGGCTCAGTTCAATCATATGATGATGCTTCTTCATTTTTGTTGTGTACAGAAGTCATCAATTTGCGGCATGATGGGCTATTATTACGTAGTGAGTGGAGAACCGATTCGACTACAGGATGAATCACGCACCGATTCTCTTGGATAAAAGAGTAACGCCTCCAACCGTAGCATCAGCGGCGTCACTAGAAACAAGCTGTATTTACTATCTTACGCGGTCAATTGTCATGATTACTAAAGCAAAGTGTTGTGCGCTTGCTAGATAGCTAATGCCTAGACAGATGCCAAACCCACATGGAGGAAATCACACGCCCAAACTGATTTGAAAAGTTGCTTTTTGTTTATTCTGCGAAAGGGGTTGCGTCGCAGTTACTTAAGACGTCAATTTCCTGCGCACGGCTCGACGGGTCCCCCGAAAGATTAGAGTTCCTAGTTGAGCATTGTCCTGACGCTACACTTTTCCGCTGCAGCAAGTCAAGCTAGGTTGAGTGTGACCACGGTACGGTTTGGCTTAAGGTAAAGACAAAATATTTTCAATGTTTTATTAACATACAAACTAGGTAAATGTGTTTATGTTACATCAAAATATTTCGAGACACCAACAATTTAGCGTTTTGCTAGTTCTGCTATGAACGCAACCGCCGGGCATACCGCGGCGTGGTATCGATCACATTTGTTCCAGCATTGTTTGCATTGACACTCATCCTGTGGTTCATGAAAACCCTCCACGTTGCAGTAAAGACAAAATATTGGCTTACATTGGCCACCGACCGTCCAAAGTTAGGAAAATGTAGGTTCCTAGTATGCCTAGAACTCCCTGACTAATCTTCAAGCAAGCGTGCCCAGTCGTGCCGAGTGAATTCAAGCACGAGCAGAAGCTGAAAGGTTTTAGCCAGGTCTAACAACCTCAATAGTACTATTGCTACTGCCACTACATAAACTACGACAATTTAGAGGATCGCGCTATCCCTTCTGTAACAGGTTTTTAGGTTAGAATATTTTATCTGATATTGCTTCCACCCTAATTCTGACGGCAGTCAAACATTAGATCACAGGCACACACCGAAGGATGAATGGGTAGGTCTTTATGAAAATCTCAGGTGCCATATGGTTCACAGAGGTTCTACATGGGCGTTGCGGTCTCGTCAACCTGTTTAACGTAGGGAATCAAGTGCACAGCCAATTTTTGGTAACGCGGTAACGACAACAATATGGACTTACCGGTAATTATTGATGGACGCACAATTGCCAGCGGCAACTTGTTAGTGTACTCGGCAACGAGATTCTCGGTCAAAGCCTTCGTGAATATGTACGTGTTCGGTCGATCCTTGAGCAATTTTGGGCAGAGATGCTCGAGAAGATCATCGGCCATCCAGTTGCAGAGCGACATTACCTGACGCGGCTCCACCTAGACGCCGGAAAACATGTCCCATCAATGCGCGCTCTGACATGAGGTGTGTCGCTATTTCAAGATATTTATTAAATGGCGGCTATCGTTGAACGTTCGACTGATTGACTAGTAATGGTGTACCAAATGTGAGTTTTTCTATTCTAAAGGCTAACTATTCTACTGTTCTACCGAAGATATAGCTGTATTGACATTATTACATATTTTAGACGTATTGGTACTTACATCACAAGGATAGATCTGTTCTCCGATTTCCCGTAAATTGCAATTTGAGTACGCGGTCGACACGTGCACGAATGCCTTGAGGTTCCGCATGTCAGTGGCAAGCTCCAGCATTTTGAAAGTGGCCCGCAAATTTAAATCGACGCTGTTCCGCAGCGGCTCAGTGAATCGAACCTAGCGAATCGAACACAAAACAGAGACCGATCAGCCATATTGTCCCGGTCGCATGGCCTGGCGCCTGTCGCTTGCTGATCCAATTGGTCTTCTTTAGCTTTCTGGGCAATTCTTGTTTTTACCGATATACCGATGTGTTCTAGGAAATAGTAGTCGATAATTAATCATTTTTAGGCATAATTACTATTTTTTACTTTATCTATATGTCATGACTTTAACGTATTTCATCTGCAAATCGTAAGAAGCTTTGCATCTAATGGGTATACATATATTGCGGCGGGTCGAACCCTCGATTTCTATACCAGAGTCTCCGACCATTTCTAGCAGTTATAAGATGGCGTAATACAAGTCCTTATTTTATTTGTTTTGGCAGGGAACTTGGAGTAAGAACGTCAGCCATTTCACACACACACACAAAGACAGCGAGGGGACTGGCAGTATCACCCCAATGTGTGTGTCCGCACAGCCGGAGGTAAGATACTCCAACGCTTGCAAAAAGTAGGATCAGAGAACCTCTGCAGACCTAAAACTCGTAGTGTCTAACAGTCGAACGTAGAACTTAACTTAGTAGCAACAATTGCGACTCGCTTACAAACAACTAATCACGCAGATGTCATACACAATGGAGCATACGAAGAGACGTCCTGCTTCACGGGCGGCAGAAAACTGAAATAAGACGAATACTTCTAGCTTACCGTGGCAGCCGTATGAATCACGACATTGATCTTCTCGCACATCATTTGACGATCTTCATCCTTAATGATAATATCGTTTCTCTGGAGGTCGCCCGAGATCAATTTCACCTACAACGAAAGGATAGGTGAAGAAGCGATAAGTGGTACGTTGTCAACAACAACGCAACAACAAGCAACATGATACGTTGTTTTAAACTTAGACAAATAGCGAGCTTTATTCGAAAATATCGTTGCCACAACAACCTCAAGTCTTTTTCTGCGGTCACTTGACTTCATTTTAAGATACAACAACGACAATAACAACTATACGGTATGGCAAAGCATAGACATTCATGACGTACCGGTTAGACTTAGATATTACCTGCGTTCGGCACTGATTTACGGGCGCAAGCCATGAAGTGGTGGTATTCGGCATACTTTTTGCATTTGGGTGTTAGCCTACGTGTGATCTCCTCTCTCTGTTTCTATTCGCTTGAGTTACCTTTGCAAAGCAAGATGGATTGGTTTGTTGTAGCGAACTGAACAGTTTCTGAGCGAGAATCGCGTTCAGGCGATCGACGGCCGATGTGCCTTTTTTGTCACGAACAAGTACGTAGATGGCCTCGACGTCTGGACACGACCGGAGAAGCTTCTCGACGAGCACCTGGCGACGCAACGCACGTCGGTCACGTGGTGAACCAGCACATGAACGCCACAGATGAAAACACACCGGGCCCGATAAAAAGAGATAGAGAAAGAGAGAGAGAGACAAAGGTCAAATCAGGCGGCACGATCAGACAAAAGCGTAAGGCAGACTTTGTCGAATTGTTACACTCGAATGAATGTGATTTCAATGGGAAATTTATGCGTCTCCATCTCTCTCTCTCTCTCTGTAAAGTTACTACGACATACAAAACAAAGGTATGTCAAGTTACATTTGTAATCCTGATCTTTCCTCATAGGGAGTGTGACCGTATATCCCGTAAGCCCTATATTGAACTTTTCGTCGCGTCCTCCATGGATGCCCCGTTGATCATATATAAGATGCACAGCGAGCGATAAGAACTGTCTAACAGCTGTGGTGACATTTTCCATCAAACTGAAATGTATTTAAAGAAAATTGCTGCGCGTCTGTTAAACTGGTGTATGTGTTTCATGTTTGTTTTGTTTTATTATAGCATCTATAAATATATATAGGGTATGCAATAATCTTTGTTACAGTTTAAGGCCACCACAGTACTGTATATACGTGTACGTTATTGAGGTGCGGGTCGCAGGCATTATTATTAATATTATTACTACTTCTAGAATCATATTATTCTTAGTTACTAACTCAAGTGCGCAAAAAAACGCTCATTAAAAGGGGAGGAAGATATTCGGGATGCATCTGTCACTGTGGCACTCAGTAGGGGAATGCTCCTCTGCAAGCAATCCTACCTTTCCTAGGAAACCCGAGATTCCCGTAATGAAAACGTTCTGTCCGGCGAAGAATTCCGCAATGGACGCCATGGCAAAGTCGACGAAAATGAGGCCGCGTTGATTTTACGGAGGTCTCTAGGCCATTCGAGCTTGCACTCGTCGACCGGTACGATGCTCCTTTCTGCTCACTCTTGAGGCAGGTATAGAAGATCCTGTTGGAGACAAACACGACAAATAGCAGTTATGTTTATGCTGTGTTTTCTTTGAATGGCAAGATACGATAATAACGCTGCCTGCTCACTGGCTTACAGCGTCAATTGCGTCAACGATAACTTCTGCAGAACTAGAAAAATAAATATATGAGACTGCCAAAAGTATAAAGTTCCACCAAAGAGTATCATCACACCTTTCCGTTCGACCACTACCCGCGGTCAGCTAAAGAGCCTGATCTCACACTAGCTCGGCACCATGTTGGATCCCAACTCCTTTCACATAATACCGGCTATCAGGTAGGTGCCGATGGTGTGAGTTCTTTCCATGTGTGGTAAACCGTGTGGTAAACGGCTTCATTTCGATAGGTTACACCTATTAAGTTTCCTTAAAAGTTTGACCATATCGCCGAGATAGGGAAGGGTCCTACGCAGAGTGGGAATACCTTTCACGTCTGAACCACAAGGCTTACTGCTAGTGGCGAGCTGATGGGGCCACGATTTCCTTATGGTTGGACAGTAGCAGCTTAGCTATTGTGGGACGATGCGATCTTATGTGCTGCGGAGTCGTCCTATCTACGCTGCAGCTCAGTTGAGTCTGGATGCGTCGCAGAACACGCAGTTGCATTTAAGCGAAGGAAACATCTCGAGCTATGTAGAAGTTACTCTTTTGTCCTTGTTGCTCAGGATACATTAGGCCCCCATCATTGCAGGAACTGCTGTGCTCCTCTAGAAAATGGACGCATTGAGTATCGACGCGATCAAGGAAAATCGACGCGAGGTAAGTGATATTATTTGTGTGTGCCCTTAAAATGTTTATGTTAAGGTGCACATCAAACGTTTCCCATTATCTTCTAAGTGCAATTACTCGATATCCTTGTTTGTGAGGCAGCAGGCACTTATGTTTTTTACGCACAAGACGGTAACCGCATGCATTTGTTTGCTCGGATGGAAGAGACATCCGTTCATCAGATAGGCGATTCTAGTTTATAGCAAATGAGACAGTCTCTCGTATCCTCATCGCGTGAGAACGTACATACAAGGCCTTATTGCACGAAAGACGAGATGCTATGTAATGCCAAAGGTATTATCGATTTGAGCGTAAGTAATGTTTAGGGGCGTTCCACAGTAATTTAGGATGTTTTTAAACGTTTCCTTCCTTTCAATTAGGTTTTACCCACATTCGTCAATATATAAATGATCGAACGTTTAGTGAGCCTTATGGAAAGTTAGTACTGTTATCCATAGGTATCCAAGCTCCCAAATTACGAGTAGCCTCTATGAACATGCAAACACAATCCGTAATGTGATTTTTGGCCGATTATCAATCGGCGTCTGATATTTTTCGGGTGCCAGCACGAACTCAAGCCAGGGAACCGTGCTCCTTAAACCACCTAAAAGTATCGCTCTGTCTTAGCAAAGAGAATGTTGTCTCTGTGTCGGCTCTACCAGATCTTCTGCGACGTCAACTAACCACTAGAGTAAATGAAAATACATTGAGGTAGGACTTGCATTGTATATCGCCGGATTTAAACATTTTAATGAAAAAAAAACCGCGTTTGTGCAAACGCAGTAAGTACAACAATCACAAACTGTGGAATTGCATGTTGTCATAGACTTTAGATTTTAGCTATTTTGCGCATTTAGCAGTACTCGAACGCCTCTTTCACAGTCCAACCAGGGACCGGAAGTCAGAGTATAAAATGTCACAGCAGAAACGTCAAATTCTGAAGAATGCCATTATTGATGAATGGAATGCAAAAAGCAGAGCACTTAGCGCAGACATGATCGTGCATAAAGTTTTAAGTAGGCGACACCAAATATAGCTCCAGTCAGTAACAACACGGCATAATAGCTGTTTGAACGAGGGAAGAAGGAGTTGCACCCCGAAGTGCAAAGAAATACACTACAACCGAATATTAAAGGTGGAGGAGCTGTTGCAGATTCACGCATTCACAGAATTTGAATAGCATAATTTAAAAAGTGCTGGCAATACTAACAGTACTTAACAGACCCGATAACAAATTCGAATATTTTATAAGGGCTGAGCAACACGACTTCCTGTAAAGAAGATCAACAAAAACCGCTAACAGCACTGGACTGCGATACTCGACACCGCATTAAAGAAACAATGCATACTGGTTGCAATCGGCAAGGTTAAACGTATGATCGTATTCGCATTTTATCATATAACTATATTGTAAAATATATGTATAGGATAAAATAGATTTAAAGAGTTGAGTGCATGTCATTGATTAATCAATCCAACTGGTTGTTGGTATTAGAAAAACTACGTCGCTAGCATAAATGTCGCTGTTTGTTGCTTTGCAAAAAACTAGGGCTGCGCGGCGACGGTAGTGACAGTTGCATGCAGATATGTGACCAGTTGTAATTCGTTTTAAATAATAATAATAATATGGTGAAATAAATATATCTGCAATGATAAAAATAAGAAATAATAAATGTATTTGTAGGTGCTTATCGAATTGATCAACAAAACAATCAGTTGGCGTTCCTCAGAGCTCTCGATTAAATAAAACGCGATAGTGGGTGTTTCTCGGAGCTATCACCTTAAATATGTTAGGAGAAAGGGTGGCTTCTATAATATTTCACTGTCACGTAGCGACGGACTCTAACTAGACCAATATGGGCAGACGAAATATTTGCGTTAGTTGCCTCCAGCAAATTGAGATAATGTTCAAAATTAGTTACACTAGACTATTAAAAATATGATGACTTCTATGAAGACATATATATATATATATATAGTGGTAACCGAAACAATTGAGAATCATGTCTAATTTCCTTAAAGGCCTTTTCCAGATTGCGCTGGGGCATCGGTGCCGCACAGTTAATCTGGAGGCAGAGAAAAGAACACCTTAATTGGGAACGTTAGATCGGGTTGCCATGGTAACTTAAGTGGGTTATCACATCGACCAGCAATCGGCTGGTAAATTTCTTGGCTGACACGACCCTATTTATTGAAGGCTTTTACCAATGCGAACTCTGAGTAGCGAAAGCTGACACTGACATTCTTTAAGGCAAGGGCGATGACCAAGGGAGTATGGAATTGTATGCGTATGACGGATCGCCACGTCGTAGTGAGTTATGCCGTAAGCGGGTCTCATCGTAACTTGGGCAAGAAACACGTCTTTCATGAGCCCAATCAACAGTGTAGCCATATCTGCCTGAGATGTGAGGAGCTATATGAGCGATGCCGCAGAAGTGTGCACAAATAAAGGTTCAGTCGCTAGGCTCGGATACGGCTTAAATGCTATTTTAGTACTAGCAATTGGGCCATCCCCATGGTAGCACTAGTGCTATTAATTTTACGTACTGGTTGATAATATCTGGGTGATCCGCCGTGTTTTGCAGAGAGCTCAAAAACCAATTTACTTCTTCTAATTGTACATTAGGTTAGGAATTATCTTCTGAGAAACGTTTTTAAAAATAGCATTTTTAGAATCGCTTCACTTTTAGAATTAGAGAGTCACGAGGATACAAAAAACACGTTTTTTTTGTTAAGGTCAAAGTTTAGTATTACCTCAATAATGATAATAATAACTTACTGACAAACATAGCCATTGGGTTTGTCAGCCCCATGTTATATATATATATATATATATATATATATATATAGTAATACTATTAAAGCATTATTAGAACTAGAATGCTAGGGCAATTAGTATACAGCAAGGTGTAAATTTGGTTTCACACTCAAACAATCAACCATAAATAACAACAACCATGATTACAGCCAAATATTTTAGAGTTTTTGATTGATTAAATTTGTTTTAATCCAAATATGCGTGTCATGAAAAATCATTCGAAAACAGTTTGACGGATGAACGGAATCGCACTCTACCTACTACATTCCGCCGACTTCCACTATGTATTTTACGTAAATGCGCCAGTAAGTACGTAATGTTTGTCCGTCGGCTATTTTGTCTAAAACGTGTTTTAGAGCCGATAATTGTCTTTGAGTAGAGATAAAAATAATCACCGACACGTTTTTCACAGGGCGACACGGTTTATACAGGATTAAAATATGGCGCAAAAATTGGCCAGAAAGCGTACTACTGAATTGTAGTCACTCACCAAAGTCTGCACAATTATATATGCGTAATATTCTAATTTCATTAATTATTATGTTTGCTAGTTATCTCTAATTCTTTGATAGATTAGAGATTATCGTTAGCATGGGTCTGGGGTTTTAGAAACATGTGCAGAATCTCGTCGGGATTAGGAAATCGGTTTTAGAAAATTTCAGGTTATTTGCGTCCATAGATAAAAATTCATATATATATAGTACAATTCTGAAGTCAATTTGTATAAAGCATATCGAAACAGCTTAGTTAAAACCAGCTTGGTAAAATAAGGTTTCGCGTCAAAACAATGCCTCATGTCAAAGTGAGACTTTGGTGTGTTTGCCGTTGTCTCTAGCGTAAAACGATATACGACAGTGCGCTTTCTTGCTAGTCTTTTTTAATTATACGCTTGTACATATGCAACATGTTTAATTGCGCTTACTTGTTATGAAAAAAAAAAGCATCACTACTATTACTATTACTACTATTTCGAGGATTACACTTAATGAATATACTACGAATACGTACGTTAGTTGTGGTGGTCAATCGGTTGCGAGCGAAGTTGATCAAGCGTCGACAGCTTTGTTACCGTTACCCCGGGCACACCAGTATACAGCAGTCGTCAATAAATTGGGCCAGTACACCGGTCAAACGTGATCGACCACTTCATCCACGCGGGCCGACAGGGGGTTTGGGGGAGCGGCGGCAGTGGCGCTTACGTGAAACAAGCACATACACAGATCATAGTCCAGATACACCTATGTACTCTAATACACACGGACTCGGACGGCTAGGCTAGCCTTCAACACGCTATGCACTCTTTCAACGACGACGACGACAACCACCACCTCGATCAAACGCACCAGAGCAACTAATGAGAACTTCTTCTAACTATGAAGTTAACTAACTAACAGTCACGTCGTTAGTCGAGCACAAAGCGTTGGTATTCCTGCAGGGTGCGCGCGCGCACTGCAGAGAGTGCAATGGCGGTTTAACTAGCGGCAATCAAGTAAGCTTCACTACCACCCGAGACACTACCTGCCAGCAGCAGCAGTCGAGGATGAAGCAAAAAAAGAAGATCGAAACAATCGAAGAACATCAAACACTGCACAAGCGCACACACAATAGACTGAAGACGATGGCGAATGATGACGAAGGTGACGAAGCCGAACTTTGTGTACACGGTATATATATATATATATATATATATATACAGGCTTATATATACATATATATGTACATATATATATGGGCGTGCGTGTGCATGCAGTTCTACCGGTGCAAATACGTGCAACGTATGCGTCGAACGAAAAATTTCACGAGGTCTTCTCCAACTGATCCCGTCGCAAAGGGTGATGGGATCAGCTAAAATCAAGCTCTTAGCAGTGACGATGATACTACTACTACTACGAGTAATAAGAATGCAGATAGCGCTGATGCCGATGCTGTCGAAGCGCTGCAGGCTCAGTACACGGGGACAGGTAGACGGGTAGGCTGGAACTCGTCAAGTTGGAGCGATGCCGCTTGACGTAGGCCCAAAAGACAAAAATTGAGTAGGCTTTTAAAGTCCGGCCGGCTGCGTTCGCCTGTCGACGCAGCCTAAAGAATCCGTGGCGGCGATGGTCGTAGTAGCAGTAGTAGTAGTAGTAGTTATTAGTGAAACTTGTAGTGGGAATGGCACCGTGGCGATCGACGGAGGCTCACCAGTCGAGGAGTGGATACCTGTACGATTGGTGCCGCTGTTTTTGTTGGCCGATATACGCCGACGCGAGTGTACGCAAGCCACGATCGTCAAGGTGAGGAGGACTGCCGTCGCCTCCGCCTCTGCCACCACTCGTCACTCAGGTCTGAGAGGAAGGGCGTGCGCCAACGTGAAGGCCAGCGGAGATATACAGACATTTAGAGAGAGATTGATAGCGTGAGATTGATAGAGAAAGATCTCTAGAGATTGATAGAGAGACTACGATAGTGTCTGTGTGTATGGGTGTATCTTCGTGTGTGGTGTGTGTGTATGCGAGAGAGAGAGAGAGCTGAGGAGTAAAGTGAGATGATCCGGAGCGCACAAAACAAAGCTACTGTGAGAAGGGGGAGGGGAGGTCAAACAAGGGTGGGAACTATCCGATCCGAAGGCCAGAATACGTGGATGCCGCTCGTATCATACTATCATACGCCACGGACACCAGCCAGTCAGGTAGGTGTCATTGGACGGTTGGCGGAGGGGGGGGGGTGGCAGAAAATACAAACCTCGAATGAATAGATGGAGATATATGCATCGATCTCGATGCCTTTGCTCCGGTTACGGACGGTAGATAATGGCGACAAAAGTTGATAAGGATATGATGATGGTGATGGCGGCAGCACTGATAGCTCATTCACTTGTCTTCCTAATTCTACGTCGAGGACGGCGACGAACGACTGTTACCATTATGGGTGTAGCACTACTCTGATCACTTACTACTACGACAATGGCCGCCAGCCAGCGTCAGAGATAGAGAGAAAGAAAGACAGGATTTATAGTTACAACAACAACACCTGCGTAAGTACGGATACTGGTATAACTGAGTACTGAAGAGAGTACTTACATTAGGAATAACAATGGAGATAACCATAGAGCGCATGACGAAAACAACGACAAGAACAACGAAAACACAAAAACAACAACAACAACAACTAAGACAGCAAAAACAACCACAACAACAATAGCAAAAACAACAACAGCAATAGCAAAAACAACAACAATAACAGCAACAACAACAACAATACCAACAACAACAACAACAATAACAACAACAACAATAAAAATAGCAAAACAACAACAACAACAACAACACAACAGCAACAACAACAACAGCAACAACAACAACAACGACAACAACAACAACAACAGCAACAACAACCACAACTACAACAACAATAGCAACAATAGCAAAAACAACAACACGAATAGCAACAACAACAACAATAACAATAGCAAAAACAACAACAACAACAGCAATAGCAACACAACATCACAACAACAACATCAATAATAACAACAGCCAAAACAACAATAACAATAGCAAAAACAACAACAACAACCACAACAACAATAGCAAAAACAACAACAACAATAGCAAAAACAACAACAACAATAGCAAAAACAACTTCAAGTATAGCAAAAACAGCAACAACAACAACAATAGCAACAACAATAACAATAGCAAAAACAACAACAACAATAGCAGCAATAGCAAAAACAACAACAACAATAGCAGAAACAACAACAACAATATCAACAACAGCAAAAACAACAACAACAACAATAGCAAAAACAACAACAACAATCAACAACAGCAAAACAACAACAATAGCAAAAACAACAACAACAATAGCAAAAACAACAACAACAGCAACAACAAAAACAACAACAAGAGGAGTGCCATTCTACCTTCCTTAATTGTCGGCCCAGATAGCTCAACATATTCGGCCTTCAATGCAGTGAAGATATGTCTCAGGGCGATTCCAAGCCTGTAGGGTGCAGAGGATAGTAAGCAATTAAAAATAACCTCGTTAAACAATTTTTTAAATGATCATGGTCAGTCGCGGCGGCGCACGTCAGTCTGGCGGCGACGCAGGTCAATCAGAATCAAGTGAGCGCGAGCATTCGTCGACCTTTAGTTTTATGACATTGGCATTTAAAACGCTGGTTTATCCGGGTCCACTGACAACGTACCGGGAATACAAGTTAAGTCGTCCCTGTTTATTAACAGTCGAGTTATTTCGGAAACGCATTTTGATGACGTCGTGTACATTGTGTAGTTTAAAAACAGTCCTTTGAGAATCGGAGTACCTCTTGCACTAGACAGATGTGACGTGTTAGTGAACAAACGAACTTTCCAATGCAATTGCCTTGCATATCGTTTGATCTTCCGCATTGTATTCCCTCTTTTTTAAACTCTTGAAAAAATATATTTTTTAAATCATGCAGTAATCTTAAGTGTATGCAATGAAACATTATGGTGGAAAAGCTACAATTCGGTTTAAGGTAGGGTTCTTGGACAAAAGACACCCCCTACATAATTTTACGTGCCATAGAACTGACGAACTGAAAAAAGAATGGCTTGCTCTATGCGCTCCCATGCGCAGACCGCTGGTATGAAAAGAACAGCTATAGCAGACATTTGACGATAGGGTTTAAATAGAGAGACTTAGCACTGTTGACGAACACTAAAATTAAAGGATGGTCTAGAATAAAAACAGCCTCCTGTATCACCTTGATGTAAACACCTCGCCATCACTTCGCCAAACGTTAACTAATTCCATGTTCTAAAGAAGGTTTGAAGAAAATTTTTAAATAAGTTCTAAAACGGCTAGAACTAAGATACTTGGACTCTATTAAAATCATCTTGAACACGCGCGTCAAAACCTGCTGAATGTCTCGAACCGAGTCGAGAATTATACCTTTTAATGTAGATTATAGTCTTTCAAAATAAACTTAAAAGAGCTAAGTCGGGCAAACCAAGGGAATGGTCAAAAGCAACCCCCATTTTTAATTCAAAAACAAATTTCCATTCGTTTCTGCTCACTCTTAATTTGTAACGAGGGCAGTTGACATAACTTTGTTCGTACACCATCAATCGCGAATTAAGTCTACACTGCGTCGAGGTCCACTATTTGGCTCATATGTAGCGCCTGATATATATAGAAAATGTTGTGATAATTGATTAATCATTTACACTACGTTTGCACGCTCGGCAGTGCTCGCCTAGTTTATATATATATATATATAAGCAACGCCCCGGCGTTCCACACTTATATAATGATGTCCGTCTTGCACAAAGAGAGAGAAGCAATTTCGTGGACGTTGATTCCGGCTAAGAGTCAGCCTGAAGAAGTTTAGGATGTCTGTTGAATAGTAGCCCGAGAGTTGACTGAGGGGCATATAGAAGCTAGACCTTTCAGACTGAGGTTCCAGGAATCTGTCTAGAGAGAAACTGTATGCATGCTGTAGACGCCGTGCGACTTGACTGTGCGATGTTGAGCGCCATAGGCTATTGGGTCTTGAAAAGATGGCGGTGCATTGTAAGGCCTCGCCTATAGGGTGTGGAATATAGCATGATGCTATTGACTAGTAGTGACAAGAGACGGCGCCGAGGGTCGCTTGTTGCTTTAGTCCGCGGGAGAATGTTTTGGACTTTGGTAGCTTTTTTGCTGCATTCTGCACATTAGGCGTCATGGGCACCATGGACGTAGATGTTACTAAATGCTCTTCCGGGCCTAAGTTTAGATTCTGTGGAATAATTGATTCCGTTTTGTTTGTGGAGTCACTTCGGGAAATACCATATGATGGTCGGATATTGGCCACGGGTCCGCTGGCTGTTCCCTCGAGCAGATTCAGGTTACGGGCGGTCACGGTCAGCGCCATCTCGTGTGCGTAGGCGATGGAATAGACTCACCGGGAGTCTAAGTACTCCATCGTAGATTAGAGTCTGTATGGTTAGTAGTACCCAGTACGGACCCTGGCTGTCATGCGATGCTCGAAATTCTCGGATTTCCATTTACAGATATTTAATTGCATGCACTCAACGATGCGTTCAATAAAGTAAGGTAATTTGGACTCTTTTTCTCTAGGTGGGTGTAATTTAAGACAAGGTTCTCGTAGCGAACTGCGTAGATGTACAGCGATACATGTTATTCATAAGTATTAGTTAAGTATCAGCGGCTAAGTTTCCGTTTTCCTCTATATAGATACCTAGGGACGCTGTTACGGTGTTCGAATATGTACGTATAAGTTGCAGAAACGCATAGGGCATTCATCTTCCTCGATTCTCATAGCGAGGGCTTATTCGACTGCATTATAGAAAGTACTTTTCTTGACCACAATTGCGCCGTTTCATGTGCGTAAAACTCATATCTCCTGTTTTTGTCGGATGTAGCTGTACAAGGCTTTTTGGTAGCGTCAATCAATAAGTGTTTTTGGTAGTTCGACCGCAGACGAAATACCCACCTCTCAGAACAACAGGCAAACACCCGACCGGAAGAATATCGGACGGTTTTCCGCAGATCATCCTTGACGTATGGTCAGCAGCTGTCACGATAGTGCAACTGTTGATGCTCTCTCTCTCTCTTCCTTATTCTTGTTCACTAGTTCTGGCAGTTGCGAGAGAGCGGCGCCATCTAGCCCACGTTTGCCCTTGCGGATTGCGTGGATACACATCGGTGCTCATAAATAATGTTTATCTGCTCAAAAGCAGCGATTGCTTTAATGAACCGAGCATACCACCACTGACCTTAGAAATTAGTTAGATTGGTGGTTTCTACTACGACTTGTAGCAGTCGTCATGCTGTTTTAGTGCTCGATCTGCGCGGACGTCTCGGTCATCCACCATGACCATAGAAGCTTATTGCGTCATCGTAACTGATGATGAGGATGAATCAAAGTTCTGAACAGAGACCGCATAGAGTCCACATGTGTATATGAATTAAAGTCTCGGCATTATAT